>JAKSZP010005672.1:0-82401 GCA_022478985.1 Massospora cicadina
TCACAAAGTACTTATATCAGACAATGGAACGAACTTATTTCTCAATTTTACAAGAGTTGTCAAAGCTATTCAAAACCGCCCAACAGTTTGTCATTACTTACTATCCATCAACTAGTGGGACCATTGAGCGAGTTAATGGAACTTTAAGTCTCTATTTCAAGGAAGATGGCCTCATGGACCCATCTTGGTGAAATTTCTATTTACCTAGTGCTTTATTTGCATATCAAATAAGTTATCATCAAATCATCAAGATGTTGCCCTTCAAATATAAATGAATGAGATCCCTCAAATCCTTCAAGCGTTCAAGCAATACTCGAGGAAAGTATACCAGAAAACAATGATTTAATTATGAGAAATTTGTCTGATGAGATTATTCACCTTCAAGCTCAAGCATAGAATCAGTTGAAGTAACCACCAAAAAAGTAGACTCAAAAAAGTCCTTCAAGTAGTTTTAAAACTAATGAAAAATTGGAGACTATGTTATATATTACCACTCCTGACCTGGTGGACAAACCGAGAAGTTGGGATCTAACTAGTATGGTTTTATTGATCTATATTCCAAAAGGGGTTAGAATATTCAATTTGTCCATGTAGATATGGGTATAGTTGTAAATTGTATCCACCCTAGATTTTTGAGGATTCATCATCCTCTACTCTAAAATCTTGAGGTGGAAGTGTCAGGTTCTCGCTGAATTCTTCTGTTACCAAAACTTTTACCCTAAATATTCCACCAATAATATTGGAGGGGGACTCAATGAATCTAATCATATCAAGTCTAACAAGAACAATAACGCTTATCATAATCAGGTGATATCAGAAGATTTGATTGCTCAGCAATTGATTAGGTCTGATAAATCTTGAACTACTTAAACATATAAATATTTGATACTTTTGATAATACAAGGTAGGTCTATTTACAACCTTATATTTATTATCTTTTGTATCTTACTGGAGATTCCATAAAGTAACTTCGAGACTTACCTATACACTTCAGCATTCAAAACTAAAACAACAAAAAGGGGATAACACCTTTGAAGGCTCACTTATTATGCTTGACAACCGCCACTTGAATATGAAGATTTTTTCAAAGAAGTTAGCTAGTAAGCGCTCAAACTTTTGAAGTAGAAAAGGAATTGAGCAATGGTGCATACTGCATCAAGCTTTCCGCTCATTAGAAGCAACATAATGTATCACACAATTACCAATCATCCCCTCTTAGGAAATGCATACTACTATCCCAGAGCCTATCACTATGGGGACTCTCAAGTGGCGGAAGTGGAGGCGATACTAGCCGCAAGGAATACAGGAGGTCTGTCCAGTATCTGATTTCATGGAAAGGTTACTCTGCCTATGAAAATAGTTGGGTAAGCTTAAGGTACTGTGAGAATTGTAAGAAGCTAGTGGTTGAGTTCCATGAGTCACATCTAAAAAACCTAGCTCTCTAATTAAATCGCTTCATTTTGGCCATCAAACTTCTCTTCAGACCTAAGAACTATGACCTGGTTCATGTACCAGAAGGAGGGATGTTTCCTGTTCAGAAAGGAGATTATAATGTAAGTCTGGAAACCCAACCTCTTGGGTTAGACCGTGAGAGGTTCCTTACAGAAGAAAGAAGGGACATTATGCACCTCTGGAGCCCTTCGTTTAACTGAAGGACTTGGCCCATGTTTTTGATAAACGTTGGTAACTGCTTTAGACCCAAAGAATCCCACTACTGGTCCCCTTTTGCTTCTTCCATTATAATTAAGACCAAAGATGATGTTATGGAGGTAATCCTGGCCAGAGGCCACCGGCAATACCCCCACCCTCACTTGGCATCCACCCTGACATCCCCAATCCCTTGAAGTTTGCAAAATTCAATCTGAAACTTTGAATAATGTTCCTGAGTCAGAAAAACCAGTTTTGGTCACGAAGCATGAGATTCCAGGTCTGGGACAACATTTTGAGCTAATAATTAATTTTCAAAAATTTTTTAATTCTAATTTAAATTGATTGTCAAAATTGACTCCAGAGAAAATCAATTTAGGTGGCTCCTCCAATCTGAGCAAATTTGCTCAATTTTTGGATCAGTCAAGGTACCTTCGCTGCAGATAATGGAATTATGTTACCAGAGCTTCTATAGCCTCATATGTAAACTAGCTGGTAACCCATTAAGCCCAGGCTATTCATCCATGAACACATCAGTCACCCGCAGTTCAAGCCATCCTCCAATCCCTTTCCCCACCACCCAGTATGAAATACAACTGCCCTTCCTAGGGTAGTTGTTGGTTCATTATTTTACTAAGACTAAATAAAGTTTCAATCATCTAAAAATTTTTCCGCAGACCCTGCCTTGCTACCAATATTCTCTTGCTGAACCCCACTAAAAATACTGCAACCTTCATTATGGGTCCAATGATTATCAAGTGAGCACTCCAATCCATTGATCCAGCAGCTTTCTTGACAATTGTTAAGATTATTAGAAGCTATACTCCATATCTGCTTTGCCAATCCGCCGCACCAGAAGGGCTTAATGATTCACTATATCCTGACAGCTGACCTGCTGCTGGATTGGTGAAACCTAATCAACCCACAGTCTCGCCACCCCTCACTCAAAATATCCATTTTATTTTGATTAATTTGCCCTGCTGACCAACCATTGGTTCAGCGTGATTTTGGGCAAAATGAGGCCTCCTAATCCAATGACCTTAATTCATTCTTTGTGAGCAAGAATGCCCATCTTCACAACTAAAAGGCGAAGCCCAGTCACCAGATTATCTGGGGCATCGCTCATTATGCCAATCCGTCCCATGTTATTTTACTAATTTTATCTAACATCCTGATGACGTTATTGACTTCATGCAACAGCACAACGCTTTCTAACAAGTGCAATTTAATTCATAATCTTAACTGATATTTAAATCTATACAATTTAAATCAATTAATAAACCCAATCAGCATTTTCATAAAACTGAAATTTTAATGATCTTGAAGATACTTATTAATATGTAACTGAACCCAGGATTTTGGAACACAAACCAAAGATCAGTAATTGCAGACCCAAAAAGGATTTTCATCCTCCCTGCCTCCCCCAACCTTGGGGGTTGCCCAGCGAGAACTGCGGTTGCCCCCATTGGTTTTATATGGTTTGCTATGATGCCTTTAGTATAATCTTTAACTTTTATTCCCCTCACAAGAACATTAGGGCGCCCCTCCTCTTAGTCATTAGAGATGCTATGCCATTGGCATTATGGGCTTTCCACTGGGTTATTACACATCAAGATTGGAAGCCCAGTTTTACTTTAATTAGCAGGAGCCATGTCAGTGCTAGCATAATAGAACTCATCCTACTATCACCCTTATAAAGCTTGTTCAAATCTGGTCATGGCAACAATCTATATCTTTGTGCTGAGGATAGCATTACAAGTGGAGTTGCTCTCCATGCCTTGGTACAGCTATGAGAATAAGTGAAGTTTTATTTAACTGAGGTAAGCTGACCAGGGGACGGACATTACCAAATATACGCAAAATTAAGGAAATAACCAACAAAATAAAATTTGGCACCCCAGGGTACTCAAGTTACCCCTGTTGCCAGTGGGACTACCAGGTATGAGGGGGTTGGTGAACTACTCCAAGGGGGTTTCCCCTGCTATGGAGCAGGTGTGAAGGAAAGGGTTTGTGTGGAGGAACCAGAGTGGAAACCATGATTCTATGAGCGCTTTTTGCCTTGGTCTCATATATCCATAGAGCCAGGCTTGGAAGTGCTCCAGTAAGTGGACATGGAATCTGTTAATAACCCATGAATGGTTGGGACTGTGCCCTTGAACGCATCTAATGCAATTGTGTGGATTGTCCACATTGCAATGGGTATTATTAGGGAGCAGAGGGTAGATGGGATTGGTGACTCGATCTGGAGTGCAAAGATGCTCTTTGATATAGAGAATTCCTGTTCGTTTTGGATCTTAAGCAGGCGTGCAACTTTCTGCCATAAAGTTTTGGTTGGGGGGCATGTTTCTAGGCGGTGATGTAGGGATCCCTCCCCTCCACATACTGCACATGTTTTGTGGAGGGAGTTGGTGTGATCCGCCATCCTATAGGTCCTTCTCAGACAGCGCCAGGCGTTTGCTCTTATACTCAGCTGTAGGAGTGGGTGGTGAGTAATTTTCCACACTGCCTTCTGTGTGGTTATATAATAGGGGATGTCCAACGTATCTAGGTATTATATCCTAGCTATGTTTGGGGTTGTTGCGAGTATATCTCTCTGGGGTTGGTTTTCTGGGTTTCTTAATTTGAATTGGGGGCTGGGTCATCCCCTTCCCTGTATAGTACCCATGTTCTCTATGGTCCATCCCATTTGGCGGATAGTTCAGAGTATATGTTTGAAATGAGGGGAGGTTCCATGAGGACCTGTTGCAGTAGGGTGTTTGGCAAGGTATGTAAGTAGTCTGGGTGGGCTATGTGGGTTGGTTAATTTGAGCGCCTGTGCAAAGTTAGTCCTTGCTGCTCTGGACCAATGTTGTTGTGGGAGGTCTGGAGCAAGGGCTTCCTTTATCCAGGTACCTAGGATGTGATTGGCGTGGCTCTCAAAATCTATTAGTCCCATGCCTCCGCTTGAGCGTGGGCCAGATAGTGTTTCCATCCGTATAGGAGGGTGAGAGCTGGGCCACAGCCAGCCCTGAATAAGCGCGCGGATTGAAGTTATAAAGGTAGGTGAGAAGGCGATTGTGTGGGCCGGGTACCATAGTATTGGAGTGATGAGAGAGTTAGCAACTATAACTCGCCCTGTTAATCATGGGGTTCTTCCCTTGAGGGAGGCGACGCGTTTGGATACACGTTGTAACAGGTTAGTTTCCATTGTCTCATTAGCATATCCCCCTGATTCTAGCCAAATTCCAAGGTGTCAGACAGGAGTGGTGGTGGGAGGTGTTGCAAAGGGTAAAATGATTGGGTTTTTTCTTTGTGTGTTGGTATGAGGTTCTGATGTTGTGGCCCAGTTGTTTGTGTATTTGGCTAAGAGGATGATTTCTGTCTTTCTTTTATTGAGCAATGCATTGCTCACCTTGGAGTATTCCTATAGAGTGTGTTCCAGCTGTCGGGCATCTTCATTGTTTGCTATACCTGCTACGCAGTCATCCGCAAAGGCCAGTATCTTGACTGTTGGTTGTCCTTGTGCAGTTATCCCCATGAGACGTGAGTCAGTTACTCGGAGGAGTGGGTCAAAGCTAAAATTGTATAGCAGTGGGCTGAGGGGATCCCCTTTTTTGAGCCCTCTGTGTGGTTTAATCTTGTTTGTTAGGAATCCAGGGCCACATACAACCATGGTTGCAGATTCTGTTAGGAGCATCGCCCATTTTACGAATCTTGGTGGGAGTTTTAAGGCATGTAGACATTCTTTTAGGTATGGCCAGCTAACTCGGTCCTACGCCTTTTCATGATCCAAGAAGACTAGGGCACCAGTTGCTTTGGATTGACAAATGTTTGCAAAAGGGTGAATGTTGTTCCAGATTGAACGCCCTGGTATAAACCCAAACTGGTTGGGTGATAGGACGTCAGAGGCAATTGCACCTAATCTAGCTGTTAAAATTTTTGTTAGAATTTTTGTGTCAGTGTTGGAGAGTGCAATTGGGCGCCAGTTGGTCAGGTCCAACTTGTCATCCTTTTTATACAAGGTTATAACGTAGGATTCATGGCCTCCTGGTAGTAGGCGTGTTTCCAACAAGCACTGGTTCATAGACGCCAATAGGAAGGGGGCGATTTGTTGAAAATATTTTTTGTAAAATTTGAAGGTATCCCACCAGGCCCTGGGCATTTCCTATGTGGTGCACCGCGAATTGTCTCCCAAAGCTCCTCTCGTGTAATAGGGATAATATGTTGTAATTTGGTGGTGTACTTTTTATCTCGGCAGTTTGTATAAATTCTTTAATTTTTGTGAATCTGTTGGCGTTTCATGATATAATCTAATGTAATAATGGTGTACTTCCGCCTTGACCTCCTCAGGGTCAGTTGCCACAGTGCCGTTGGTCTTGCGGACCTATTTGCATGTGGGTTGGTTTCCACAGGAGTGTAATTGGCAGAAAAAGTATGTTGAACATGTTTCGCCTTCCTTTATGAACTTACCTTTGTTTGATACTTTAATTCTGTGCTGGTGTTTGAAGATGAGATTGTTTTATTGGGCAGATATTTCTGCCCATTTGCATCCCCAGTTGGGGCTATAGCCAGATCTTAGAGTATTTATCTCCAGGTAGTCTAGTTCTGCCAAGGTACGCCTGATTGTGGCCGTGTCCGCGGTGTACTTATGTGATTCAATATGTCAGGTTTTGTTGATTAAATCCTTTTTGAAATTTTCCCATGTTCCGATGGGATCCAAAGTGAATGGGGCTGTGAATTCTGGGTTCGTAGCCTAGTTTTTAACCCAGTTGGATATCTCAGGCAAATTTTATATTTTCTGGGTGAAGCTTTCTCCAAGGCGACATCTGTGTGTGGGATTGGGTTGGCGCTAACTGCACTGTAAACAATTGGTGGTCAGAAAAATTGATCATTTTTGTTGTAAATTTGGAGATTCTTGAGCGGTGGGATTGCGGGATGAGGATGTGGTCAATTTGACTCATAGATATGAGCGCTCCCTCACATATGTTAGGCCGCGTCATGTGGTGAAGGAGTGGTGAACTGGGGGGGAGAGCATCCTGTAGGCCAAGAGATGCCTTCATTGTGCGAGATTTAATGCGTCCAGGTGGGTTTCCCCTAGGATTAGGCCATTGATCCATATTGGGGTTATCCCAGTAGTTGTAATTGCTTAACAAAATGGTATCTGGTGGGAGAGTGAGAGTAGAATGTTTTCAAAAAATTGTTTTCTCTCAGTTGCGGTGCATGGTGCATAGACACATGCTATCAAAATTAATTCCTCTTGGAATGTGATTGTTGCTACCAGGACTCAACCGTGCAAGTGTGATGATGAATTTGTAATTCTAAATTTTTTGTTGTTTTGGACAATCACCCCACAGTGAGGCGTCCATACTGATTGTGATGGTGCGACCCTGGTTGACCAGGATTCTTCTTCCCCTTGTAGACAGTGGGTTTCTTGGATGGCCAAGATGTCTACAAGAGGTTTTCACAGGAATTCCAGCTTTTTGGCTTGGGATGTATGAGCCCTGGCTCCCGCGATGTTAAGCATCCCTATTGACACTGAGGTGCCCGCGGTGCCTCAGGAGCAGTTGGGAGGGCCCTCTGGCCCTATCCCACCGCGGCTCATTCTGGCCATGCTCCGCATCTGTACTCCAAATCTTTCACTGCCATTGTTGGTTCCCTTGATCTGACCCAATGATTCATGGGAATTGCATTTTTTGCATTTGTGTCAACCTCTCCGCACAGGTCTCATGTTGATTTGATGCGAATTGTTGATTATATTCTATATTTTTGAGGTTCAACTTTGGTGAATTGTGCACCGCATTTTCGCCCAAATTGCAGTTGCATTGCTCCTCAGTATGTGCATGACTGATGTCGCTTTGCGACTTGGTCAGGTTAATATGAAATTTTGACCTGGGCATATTGTTCTGATTGGTTGGCTTGGTGAATATCCAAAATATCCTCCCAAATTTGTCCAGGGTTGATGGCAGACTCTACATGTGCCGCCGCTTCAGCTGCTACTCACTTGTGGGCTTTTTGTGCCACTTTACGTTCTTTGCGTGTAACTGGGTCCACGATGGAGTATAGTCTATCTTCTCCCCAGCGGAATGGGTGTTGACTGTCAGTTATTTTGGCAAAGGTTTCATTATCTTCGTCCATTGCTTCCTCACAATAATCATTTTCCATTAAGCCCTCTTTCACAGGGCATGCGTGTTCCTTGTGGCCCAGTGAGCCACAGTGGTTGCAAATGGGTGGTGCGCGTTCCAGTGTAACTCAGAATGTGGCTGACTGGCCCCCATCTGCAAAGTGAAATTCTGCTGTGCGGGGAATTCTGGATAAGTCCTTTTCCAATTCTGGGAAGGGGTTGATTACGGTGATAGCTTTGCCATTCACAGGTTGGGCATCAGGCAAAATTGCTGTAATTTGAGTTGCTGAATTTCTCCATAGACCACGAGACCTTTGCGGAGCTCTTCCTCAATTACCTTATGAGGAAGGTTGGTGGGGAGTGAGTTGAAAGAGATGAACAAGGTTTTCGCTTTGTTCCATCTGGTGTGCATGGTGCGCACAATTTTTTTGCCCTCGGGGAGGGCAATTTCCACACAGACTTTTGCTGCAGCATCAGCTTCATCAGCTGTTTTGAAACCAATATTGATCCAGCTGTGGCCCATGTTGTTAATGGCTACGTACACCGCGTGAGGGAAAAGTGAGGGCTGTGTCTCACATGTCTTCTCCCACAAGGTCAGTGACTCATCCCCAAGGAAGAGTCTAATCCCATGCTCCACCTTTGACAAGGGTTGGTTGAACTGAATGTACATATATTGCGCGTGCTTTACAGTGAATACCATAAACCCAGACGGTGTCTGGGTTTGAAATTTCTTTGCAGATTGGGTTCCTAGTCCCCCTCCAGGGCGTTTCTTGCCCTTACTTGCATTGTTAAGTGCACTGCTCACTGCGACACTCGCCCATGTTGTATTATTTTTATTGATAAAGTCGCCCATCTCTCCCATGTATGATTATCCAAATTTGCTGTTTAAATCGAATCATAGTAACTAAAGTGATTGTTACAAGAAAGAAAAACTAGATGAGAATCAGTGAAGTTATCCCATGTGGAGCCTGCCTATAAGATCTTGCTCCGGAAGGCTTTACCCCTAATACTTGTGTTTTGTCCTTCATTCCTATATTTTGCTTCCTATCCCAAAAAAGTGTGATATTTGTTCTAAGGTCAAGGCACATCAAATAAATGAAGTAACTCCCTAGGAGTACACAAACCCAACAGAAGACCCATAGTACCTATAGGCAAAAGAGTAGCAAATTTTGCGATTTGCTCTTTATTGAGAAGGAACTAAGAGGCTGCCTAGATTTCCAGATATCTTGAACATGTCAATAAACCCATTAATGTAAGTCTTTTTGATCAGACTCTCCCTATGGATAGGGAACAGTTCCCTAACAGGAGCAAGAAGGGGCACAAGCCCCCAGTAGAGCCACTCTCTCAGATCAGAGAGCTTGCAAATTGGTGGATGAGTGAATGGTCACTGCCTTGGCTAGTAAAGAAACTACTCTCTGCCCCCATTTCATCATATAATCTGGTTAAAATTCATTGAAGGGGTGTGAAGAGAAGTGATTCAGTTTATGCCCCCCAGCAGTACCCTCAGGATCATCCCAAATGTGGCCTGGTCACTGAGGAGACTCAGGAATCGCCCGACTACACCCAAACCCCATATATGAGCCCTAGTTTGTAAAATAAAGTCAAATTTAGTTTATATTGGTAGTTTAGATTGCGGATCAAACCTGTAGATTATGTATAACACTAACACATTTTTTTACATTTTAAAGATAGGACAAGTTCCTGCAGAACTGGTGCTGGTAACTTACCCATCCAGAATAATACAATAAAGATTAGTACTTTAGTAGAATTCTCTTTGATCTAGAAGACAAAATGTAAAGAATTTTATAATGCAATCTGAGCCATCTAAGACTCTTCACAACCCATCATGCTAAGCCAGCCTTCCTTATCAGGTCTCCCTGCAGAAGCTTAGTCGCTTACTAATTTATAAGCTCCCTCATAAGTTTCCTACAACCGACTATAAAAGCAAGCACTTCTTTAAAGTAAGTTGCCAGTTAATTATTAGTCTTCTCCCTTTATTTTAAATAAACCTGTTATGAGTTTATATCATTAATTCCACCTCTACCTTTTTGTCTTTGCTTGTAGTAATAGTATCTAACAATGCATGCCAAAATCTGTGCATTAGTTTAAGAATTTTTGAAGGAGTTATTGTAATCTGCCAGTATAAAAGTTCTCGACATTATTGCGTAATACTAGGCCTTAACTTCCCTGTGATTGTCTGTAAATCCGCTGTGCATGCCGCAGATGCCATCTAAAAAAATACTCTGCCAAGATGCCATTAAATTTGGTGCAATCCACATATACTATACTTCCAAAATATCCCAACTATTCATTCATAATACTAAACAGCTCTAAATTTCAAAGTGGTTGTCGCCCTCCCTGCTTCTTTTGCCCACGGGGTTGCCCCATAAAGACCTGAAATTATTCCCATTACAGCCTCCTGGTTTGTTATGAGGACATTTATTAAGCTATTGGATTTTTTTGCTACTCACCTTAACCTTCTAACGCCTTACCAATAATCATTAGTTCAACTGAACCACTAGCATGATAAGCCATTCACTGGGCGCCAATGCACCCAAATCACGTGGCAAGTCTTCTTTAGATATCTTGAACATTGATAAATAAGCATTTTGTGGATGCAAGAGGCTTAATTTTCCAGTTACAAGAGCAACACCTGGGGTTTCCATTCTCCATTATGTGCTGAAGATGAACATAAACCAAAAAATAAGAGATGATAGAAGATGATTATGTTTTAAATAGCACACTTTATCTTGCAAGCTCGTGGTAATGACATCGTGATAAGATTCAATTGATCTAGAAAAGTGTGATAGATGGGGGAGGCCAATAGTTTTCCGCATTTTAAGCATACTGTCCTAATAAGAAAGTTATTTGATATGAAAGGCTTTTAGGTGAGACAAAACAGAGCTTATTACATAATTCTCTATCATTTTTATTAGAGATTAATAGTTAGGTTTTCTTTTTAATTTTCCATATTTATTTTTGTTGAAAAAATGATCAAATATAGAGTTAATTTCTTGGTCTTTAAGATACCCCTCTAAAGTACCCACTTTTTATCAACCTTATTAAGATACTAATAATCTAACTGGCCATTATAGATGATTGAGTCCTAACTAACTAAGCAAACAATCAAAAGATTTTATAATATTTCAAAGCCCCTTTTATAGCTTCAAAAAATCTAACTTTTTTGATGATGGAGGCCATTACATACCCCCTAACCACCCCAATACTTTTACAGCTGATCACCATGGCATCAGAGGATGCAAAAGTATAATTACCAGTCCAGGTGAGCTGCACACAACATTGCAGATGAATATGTAAAGGACCCCCTTATTGTAATGAATGAAAACATTTCAGTTTCATATTGTCTTTTTGCCTTAGATCCAGCGCTGATTTATGACGCTGAAATAATGTCCAACATGAGGTTGGACTCTTGAGGTAAGTGTAATTGACTCATGCAACTAACCAATTTAAACCTCATAATTATGGAAACTTGAAGCAAGAAAAATCCAGGGTAGTTAAGTGAAGTTAAACCCCTGAAATTAAACTTCTTTTTATATACTAAAATTAAAATTGTCGTGAATGAAAAGATCCCAATAATATGGAGTTACAAGCACACCAAGGAAAAGACAAAGTAATTGGGGGGAGATCAATCCTCAAAAACCCAAGTTCTTGTTGATGCGACAATGACATTATGTGTTACAGAAAGCCAGGTAAGACAAGATAAGGTGTCCTCAAAAGCCACAAGAGAAACCCACAATAGGGTGGGAACTAAGAGAATCATGTACAAAATTTCAAAAATTGCAAGGGTCCAACCTTTTAAGCACCCTTCCAGGAAGCCTCTCCCACACCATTCTTTACGCTCTTATGAGCCTAAAAATGTCTTGGGATGGGCACAGTCCAGCGCCAAGCCCAAACTCGTCCATAAATACCCAAAATCATTTTGACTTGGGTTTGGATTCCCAAATCACAAGTCAAAATAAAAAGATTGGTTCAACCTAATCTTTACACTTATATACTTTTTTGGGTTTACCTGTTGATGATTTTAGAATTACTGAAACAACATCCAAAGAGATAGCCCATTCTTACAAAACTGAGCGAAGAAAATATCAACAAAATGGGAAGAAATTTACTTTTTAAACTTCATTATTTTAGATGATCAATGTACTCATGCAGCTGCATATCCACAAGGGTCACAAGAGCAACAAGAGCCACTGTTGAGATCAGAAATCAGCCACACATTTACAAGAAGGCCAGAGTTTACATATAATTAACAAAAAAGCGTAGAAGATCTCAGATGACTAAGAACTGAGATCCATTGGTCCTGAAACTAAGTTCAAATGCAAAGATTGCCTTTTAAGAAATTTGATAGGTTAAAATTAATTCCAGCTTTATGAATTACAAATTCTTTAAGCGCTATATAAACTTAACTTTAAACAATAAAATAACTTCTTTCACTGATCTGTCTATAATGTTGTTTTCTATATGGTGCTTTTTACGCCATTTAATGAAAACTTATTATCAAAAGTTTGGTCCTAGCTAACTATTGTCAACAGAGGACAAGAGGTGTTCCAATGTGCTCAAAAGCAGCCTCATTGTGTATAGTTCCAAGTCTTTAACATGGTTGGATAAATGGAAGCATGTATAAAAGTCATACATAAAGAATAATAAGACCCTCTGAATTACTTGATGATGCCCCATAAGAACATATAAATGAATTGTTACAAGTGGCTCAACCCTTTTCATCAGCATCTTCTGAATGAGTGGGCCATTATAGCAACAACAAGCCCTAAGAATTATTATCACCAGCTTTTGATGACTAAACTATCCATAGTAACCCTAAGTAACCCGCAACTTTACATCTATGAAAAATAAATACATGAGGACTGCCAGCTCAGGGATGCTCAAGATGAAATCTTCAAGGCACAAGTTACAGCGGAACTGGATACTTATATAAGGGCGAACCTCTCCTAAAATACACACCCCACTCATTATGGCCATCTATATGACATTATAGTAAACTTTATTAAAACAGTTCCAGTTTTTGACCTTTAGTGCAAGAATATGTATTATATAATATCCTACCTACCTCTCTCCCAGAAAGTCATACTTATTAAATATTAAAATAAAGGTACTATGAAGGGAGGATACCCCAGTGGTAGAGTATGGAACCTCTACCACTGCCTTCCAAGTTCAATCCCAGTAATGGACTTAAAGTTGGGGACGATTTTGACTGTGTTGGTTTTGCGCGCCAATGCCCCAAACCGAGATAGCAAATAGCAAAGGCGGTCCATGGAGTTCCTGGCCTATCATATGCCGCACATGGAGGTTTTCCGGGGTTTATCCTCCTTTCCCATTTTCTTCACTTCCCTAATTGGTGCGGTACCATCCCCAGGTTGGCCCACCTCAAATAAAATTTAAAAATAAAGGTACTATGCAGATTATGTAGATATAATGGGTGCTCATATAGCTTAAATAGAAGCCTAGTTTTTTTCTTAGAGCGTCGCTCCTCTGACATATGTAAACATTTGATGAGCATTCCTTTAAATGAGACCTCAATCAGGGTCCATCCTCTGACTGAGTTGCAGAAATCATCAACCAGTTCTCTTGACGCCAGTAGGAACCTCTAGGGAGCACG
The DNA here is from genome assembly GCA_022478985.1 of Massospora cicadina. Lineage (NCBI taxonomy): Eukaryota > Fungi > Entomophthoromycota > Entomophthoromycetes > Entomophthorales > Entomophthoraceae > Massospora > Massospora cicadina. The sequence goes on from JAKSZP010005672.1 coordinate 13,383, forward strand.
CAGCTGGAGGCATCAAAGTTGATGACTATATGCCAGCAGTCTTGAGGATCTGTCATGATAGCGGCAGATTAAGTTTAGACTGGCCTGCCAATATGAATGAAAAAACACCCAGACGGAGAGCCCAGTGCCTGGGCCGCTGCTGCTTGAATGACATAAAAAAGTGCTAGGAAAGATTTAACCAGCGAGCGCCAATAGACTAAAACTGTAAATAGCAACCTGGCAATGAACCAGGATGTTGTGGACCTAGGGCCCGTGGGTATGGGTGTTGGGAAGAGTTGGATTGGATTGGGGGTTTGAATTTTGTCATAAAAAATTGAATTTAGAGCATGAGAACTTTTTTATTTTTTTTAAAAATAAAATTGACCATCAATTTTCTCAATGTGTTACAACTGCTTAAATAGACGATCAATTTGGGGAATAGATTAGGAAAGCGCAGATTGGGGCCCTCAAGATTTGGCCTAATCTGGCAAATTTTGAGCAAGGGGAGAAAATGAACTTAATTTAATCTGACTTTGAAATCATTGACAGTGGGCTAAGTTGTTGTTGGTTCATCTATGGACGCCCAAATTGTGGATTTACCACAGTTCTGATGATTAGCGCAATGGCATCTCATCTGACAGGCAATGGGAATCTCCCAAGGCCACCCCACATAGGGAAGTCCCAAGAGGTCAGGAACGGGTTTGGGGTGCCCAACCTGCCTGCACCCAGTCACTTTGGCATCCGTTTGACCAAGTGGGACTCATTGGACAGGGATTCTGATATTTTCAGGAGGGTTTAAACTGATGGCATTTTTTGATGATAGCCCGCTGCCTTCAACAAGTTCCACCAAAGATTTGGTATTGGACGCTTTCTTCATTGAAGGTAAACGCGCATTGGATCTTGTTCCCAATATTTACAGGGAGGGTTTTGAACTGGCAGCAACTTTTGATGATAGCATAATGCCATTGGCAAGTGTTACCAAATCTTTGACATTATCCACTTTTTCCGCTAAAGGTACACGATCATCTGGCTTTGTTACCAATAATTTGGGACTGTTGGCTATTAAGGCCAAATATTCATTGCTGTTGATTGTAATTGGCCCCTTTGCCCCATGTGAATGCCGATTCTTTACCTACTTGCTACAGATCCCCTTAATTTGCCATATTAATCCTCCAGATGTAAGAACTGGATATGGGGCGGAACCCTCAAAGGGTAAGATGACCCACCGCTTGTCCACCACATGAGCAAGGTCATCCTTTGAGATGAAGGAGGCCGCCAGTCTTCTTGGACCCTTCTTGGATGGGAAAGGGAACACCCCAAATCCAACAGAGGGGGTGCTCCCCAGACTTATAGGATCACAGTTAAAAATTATTCTTTTTTGTTTTTATATTTATAAAAGTTATGACCTAAAAAATCAGGATCTTGAGGGCCACATATGAATATCCAAGCAAAGCTATAAGATTTTTTTATTTACTAGACTTAAAAGTTGGGAGTGATATAGCGCAATCCTTTGCTAAAATAAGGCTCTGGGGCTTATGCAAATAAGTTTAATTTTCAAAACTTTACCAGAGGTCAAAACACTAATTACTGATAGTGGATTATGCATATTATTAAGAGATGAACAGAAAAAACATCATGGCATTAAATAAGCATAAGTAATAGATAAGGTCATTATTTATATGTTATTAAAACATTTTATGAAACATAAGTAATAAGTACCACTTTAAAAAGGTGTTTTTAGTATTTTATACGTAAGATATCACAGGTTTAATTTATAAGCATTATAAACTGTTATCATATAAAGTCTTAGGCCAATGTGTGAAAGATATACTTCTCTAGATATTAGTCAGTTAAGACCAACATGAGACTACTGTGAGTACACCTTCTCTATATGTCAATAAACGCATTTCAGATGATATACAGCATAAAAAGATTGAATTTAGAATATTGTGATATTGTGGATGTTAAGTTGCAGGACATGAGGTACTAGCTTTATTTTATATTAATAAATAAAAAAATTAAATAATAGTTGAAAAAACTGGAATGAACTAACTATAAAGTAACAGAAATGGGATCTCAGAAAAAACTTAACATTGAATTAGATTTGTGTGATCCTATGACGGATGCCACAAATTTTTTGTTAAAGTGAGAAATTTGCTTTTTAAATAAAAGTAATAAATAACGCTGTGTTAAAGTTTCTATGTTTTTTATTGTTTAAGCGGGGCAAAACCAAGAAAGGTCCTTTTTCTGATCCTAGTATTTCCTGATATAAACTAGTTTTAAATCTTGGGACCATAGGTATTTGGGACTAAAGTATTATAAAGATGAGTCATCCAAATTAGGAAATATAGGCTCTTGGCCTATCAGATCAAAGATAATTATTTTGAGGCAAAACTGACCCATGTGGTAATGACTTGATAAATTGTATCCAATCACCAACGAGTAAAAACTTCTCACCTCAGAGGTGATCTGACTCGTGTGGTAATGATTTGTTAATTTGTATCCAATCATTAGTGAGTAAAAACTTCTCACCTCAGAGGTGATCTGACTCGTGTGGTAATGATTTGTTAATTTGTATCCAATCATTTGTGAGTAAAATCTTCTCACCTCAGTGGTGATCCAACTCATGTGGTAATGAACACCTCAAATTTGGCCGATAAGTTGGAGCAATTCTATTATTAGTTCTTACCTTATGTAGCCAATTTTTGTTATAAATCATATTTTCCCAATAGCTAGGATTCCACCGAGAATCTGCCAAAGTCTTTTCGCCATTGGTACTCATATCATTGATAACCACAATATTATTTAAAGATTGGGCAGGCGTTGAGCCAATCATGGTAGCAGATTTGGGGGCATTCTTACCTCCAACATTCCTTTTCAAAAGTTGAGAAGGAGAATGTCTGATAAGATTGCAACAAAACTGAGTTTGTCTCAATTGTTACATTTCAAATTGGGCTCAGATTTTTTGAATCCAAGTCAAATCGTTTGATACTTTTTTGGTTATTGTCAAGTTTAGGCGCTGAGTTGTGCCTCATCTGAATTATTAATCAGGCTCATACAAGCATAATCAATGATTTTGGTGAGGCCCCCAAAGGGCAGCCATAAAAAGGCGTGCCCACCAATCTTGAAGCGAGCTTTAGAATTTTTCCTCTAGCTTTCCCCCCTGGGGACCATTGTTGGTTACTTCCCAGACAAGCTATGTTTGGCGGGCCCCTATTTATCTCCTGAATGAAAAATAAAGGTTGTTTGGGTTTGTATACCTCGCTTACCTGTTGGTCATTTTCAGGCATACAGCTTTGAGGTTTCTCCATGTGGTTGGGTTGGACCAACCACAAATTAGTTTCGCATAACTAACTCGATGTAGGGATATTGTGGCGCTTTTGTGCACCAAACCTGTCCCCTACTCAAAGTTGGCCTGCTTTGGCGCTGTCAATGTGCTAAAGCATCATAAGTTTTAAAGCGGTCAGAGCTGGGATTTTCTGACTGTTACATAGATGATGTGAGTAGCGTTTTCACTTGACTAGTTTTGATACCAAACTGTACCAAAAACGTGGAATGAAAACTGAGGCCACTAGGAGGTCTAGAATCTTGTCTCAGAAATCACATTTCAGTTAATATTGTCCACCATGGCATTAATATATTAGCTTTAACTGGATCATTTAAGTAAATACCTTTTATTTGGGTAAAAGAAAGAATGCAATCACCAAAGCTTCCCTTGTAGGTTTGTCAGATATTTTAATATCAGCCACAATGGGAAGAATATCAATCATTGAACTCCCTCAACCAAATTGACACCTAGACCTGAGAAGGGGTCTCATGAATTATCTCAATAAGTAACCCAGAAAAATTGAAAGTTGGCACAGCTCATTTTGATTATAGGAAATTCTGATGGACCAAATTGAGTCTAAGATACCCAAGATGATTTACCACCTCATTGAAATAATAAATCATAAGAAGATCAGGTGATAAGATTTAAGGTGGCACCTGAGGCAGCAAATTAAGGTGAACTCAAAAAAGAGTAAGAATTTATAAGATGATGAATGAATAACCTAAGTTACCTCAGTCTCATTCAACTTGAGTATGCAACTCATCATTATTACCCTATCAAAAACATGACACAAAGGTATTACACCATCTGGAATGCATTACCTGGCTAAGAGCCTCCCATCTGGTTTCTTTTCCTTTATTAATTTATTTAATCCTTTTCCCTTTGGGGTTTATATTGTTGAATACAACATATAAAAACCCCTATTTTATATTTTAATAAAGTTACAAGATTTATTCTATATCTCGTTTTGGTACTTGACTTCAATAAGTCCATTTACCCATACTTACCATAGGATGGATACTCTAGCTGACAGGACATACGTGATGACTTGGCACCCTTTTAATTAAAAATATACTTGTCATGAGACTTAGTCAGCTTCAAGTATTAACTGTCAGGCTTCTTGGGCATAGCACCATCAAGATGACAAAATTAAAGCCCTACAGGCTAATGCTCACTACAGGGGTTCAGCCGAAACTTATCAGTGCCTGCAACTAATTGATTGCACCATGGAAGATAACCCAATTAGTTTTTCACTCACTGGGTGCACAATGGAAATATTTAAGGAGGTGATCAAATAGGAAGTCTACTCATTGTCACATTTGGAGAAGTTTATAAAAGCCTATGGAGATTCCCAAGTCTTGTCATCTTACTTGGACTTCCAACGAAGGAGTTAAAGCATTACTTTGTAAAGCCATAAACCTAAAATAAAGAGCCAACCACAAAAGGGCATCTGCCGTGGACAAACTCTCATGAACCAATATTTTTCCTGTTTTCTCCCATAGAGATATGGATCAAGTATAAATCTATCTTGTTATATTTTGTAATTTTTACACCCAGTGCTTTATCAAATAGTGCATTTACTAGGAGTCCATTATGAGGAACACTGCCATCATATCAATACTCAAGGAGCCTTATGGATAGCCTATGAGCAGGTATATAATTTCGCATCACAAAGTATAAGGGACGTCCGCCATTTAATCAAAGTGAACCGTTCCTACTTTATTTAGCACAAAATCAAAATGAGGACTATTGACTCTAGTCTTTTTAAGTATGTGAAGGAACCTATGAAGCTTCTCCACAAGGGCATCTTTAATTTGAACAAAACATCAAGCAATTACTTGATGTCTTAACTGAGGAGCTTTGAAGATAAGATATTGAAGCTCATGGTGACTGGCAGCCATCTTTTACTAGCCGTCAGCAAGAGGAATAACAGATCTCCCTCCTTAAAGACTAACTAGAGCAAGCCTTGCAACAAATTGATGAGCTGGAGGCCCATCGAACATCTGAGACTTCATCAGTGTCACAAGACAATGTTCCTTGAGTAGCCCATGTTGAACAAGATCTAGAAAACTAACTACTCAGTCATCTACTTTTTCCATTAATGACTGACTTGAAGAGTTTGAGGGCGACTTGAGAGGCAAATCCCATAGTCAGGAGGACATTAACCAACTCTATTATTACCTAAACAAAGCTGAGAAATACTGGAATACTCTTACAGAAGATTCAAAATCCAAGACCAACAAGCCTATTCAGAGCACCAAATGCAAAGAGATGAAGGAGAACTTAAATTGGCGCATTGGAGTAATGGAGGATGTGAACAAGCTTTTGTGAACCTACCATTTATCCGCTCACCAGCAAATTTACAATCAGTACATCTTCATTAAGAACTTGGAGAACAATAAAGTAATTTTTGAAAGAAAAATTAATCTAATGGATGTTACATCAATGGTAACCCTGGAGGGAATGGGGCAACATCCTAATCCTCTACAGGACCAGATATATCAACGTATACGTCAAGTTGAACAGAGCAGCATTAAAGCCAAAGTAACCAAATTTGAAGCTAACCCAAAGTACATATTGTTACTGTATTTGAGGCCACTACCTTTAAGAATACATTCAAGGATAAATTTACACCGGGCGAAGGGAGCATCACATCTTTCCTATAGATCTATGGATTCACAATAGAAGATGCAACTGCTCAATAAAAGGTTAAGCATATTCTCTTGTTTATGTCATATGGCTCAAGAGATTATGGTGACTCATATGAACGACCTGCATACCTGGAGAGAAATGAAAGAAGCGCTCATCAAAGAATTTGGGTCAAAGCAAAGCCTGAGTATGAAAAAAAGACTATCATTAGAATCACAATATGCCATATTGAACCCTTGCCAAATTTTCTGATCGCTTTATATAAAGGCTCATATGCTGTTGACCTTAAAGATGCTTACTTTGGACAATGCCATAGCCACAACTGTTGCTGGTTTACATAGTAAACCTGACCTTGCTATGTATGTCACATCTGTCAAACGAAGCTTCAATTCTGTTTTGGACATTAATGAACCCAGGCTTGTTTTAGTTAACATACACAAGCCAGAGACTTTTCAAAAGGCCTCCACAAAACCCAGAGTGTATTTCGTGGAGAAATCAAAGCCTAAGAAGAAGGAGAGGCCAAGATACAATTATTGCAAGAAGAACAACCATGCTGAGGATATGTAAATTAAGAAGAACCCTGCCCTTGCTGATCAGGGAAAAGGAAGGTCAGTTTAGGGTCAGGTACCTCTAAAGCCAGCTGACTCAAGGTACCTGAAAGCGAAACATTGCTAAATGCTCACCTCATTTCTATTGAAAAGAAACCCAATGATAACTCTGAACGGGGTCATGTGTATGCAGTTTTACATTATAGGTTTAAAAAATGAGCTCACCATTCTGGACCAATTGAACACCAAGAATATTGATGACTCCCAGGTTCCTGAAGGTACTTATCTCAGTCAGGTTATCAAGGTGTCCCAGGATAATTTATTTCAGCAAGCGATAATAATCATTACATTGACCTGTTGATCTGCCCAATCTTGAGAGTCTACAGTCTTCTGGAGATAAAGAAGGAGTATCTTAAGACTTCATGGGAAGCAAAATTTGAATTTCTTCCTCAAAGAGGTGTTGGCCCTTCCACCAAAGTTTGGGATCTATTACCAAAGTTGAGGTTGTAATATAAAAGGCCAAGTTGTGGCGATCTTGGATACAGGTTCACATATAAACGTTGTGTCATCCTGAATCAATAAAGTCAAGCTCACACCAAACTTTGAATACACTCAAGAGTATAGTACTGCTTTTATGAAAACACCAAGGCAATAGGCACATACTCATCTCTGCAAATCCAAGTTGGAAAGTTAGTTTTCCCAGCGTCCATAAGTGCCTTAGACAACAGTCAATATAATATACTCATGACACGGTTTGTGATCAAATATGAAAGAGTATCAATCTGAAAGAAGGACTTTAAATCTTCAACTATGAACTTCCCCTTGTACTGGATAATAAAGACTACAGCAAGAATATTTACTTTTGTCTGGTTGAGTACCCTGTTTTAAGTTACACCTTTTAATATTCTATCTCTGGGAAATACAAATAAGATACCCAACTTAGTAGATGAAGATTAGAGAATACCATTATATGTCACTTTCAATATTTTACCTATAAAGGATGAGGCCTCAAATTGGTGTTAATTATTAGTTATAGTTAATACCAATTATCTCTAATATTAATCTATATATGGTATATAAGACCTGTATTATATTAGGTCTAGAATTATTACATGAAGTATTAAGCGATTCCCGGAAATTAAACTGGAATTATAAGCTAACAAATCACTACCTTGGTTAAATAAATAAAAGTTAACAAATCAGTTAATGAATCTGAATTACACTCCAAGTGATCCACTGATGGTATAAGTGAGCTTGCCGCATAACTTGGATTATCCCGTATCTTATGAGCTATATGACATTCACTCCATTCAAATCTAAGGCGGGATTTTCCTATATATCCATTTTAGATCTACTTTTCTCCCTATATTCGCTTATTTACTGTTTCCCTAGTACTATCAAAGTGCTATGTGAATATGAAATAAAGGACTTTTTTATGCCTATTTCAAATATAAATTTATAATTATAAGTTTTAATAGAAGAAATTAAGTCGTAAAGTTACACATAAGAGAAAACTTTGAAGCCTTTCCTTCAGATGGATGTGCCACCAGTGTTTCTCCCCTTAGCAGCCAGACAAAATGATGCTCCTTCCAGGTGCTTATGAGTTGCACCAAGATCACATATTATTAAAACAGGTAAGAACTTAAAAACTGCATGTTGCTTTCTAAAACTCTCAAACCTAGGGTCTGATGAGATTAAATTAATTTACATCCTAAAGTTTGACTATGTCAACGGCTACCAGGGCTTACTTAAACATAGTAAATTACCTGTTTACTGAGCTTACCTATAACCTTAAGAAGAAAAACTAATGGAAAGAAATCTCATACAGCTTTATGGGCTTCAACAGAACTCAACCCAAGCTGATTGAAGAACATGCTAAGAGAGCAATTACTTGACTTTCAAAAAGAGCTTTCTTTAAATCTTTCAACTTCCCTAAAGTTAAATTTGAGGATGAGTTAGCTATAAAAATAGTGATAGAAATGCTCCAAGAATACCTCACATATTGGACTAATACAACATCAAGTGACCAAAAAGGCCACCCTCAAATAAACCTAAATAAGATATAACGACCTTGAAGTCAAAGGAGGAACCATTTAGAAAACTATAACATCCTATTCAAAAAGAAGTTTAAATTTTTTCAAATTTGAACCTGAATCTAAAAGAGTGGAAAGGGAATGGGTTAAAGAGTAGAATAAATCCATAATTTATTCAGAGGATTTAGATGTAAAGCATCAAATTTGTATCAATTTCTTAAAGATTATTGACTCATATCATAAAACTTTGATGATGATGATGATGATGAGCTCAGCTGTATATTATATCTACCTTACTGTCTTCAGCAATCAAATGAAATTTATTATTCACGTCACTTAATGGAGAATTAACCGCATCAAATTTTTTCTACAATCAAAATTCACAAACACAACTATTTTCCTAACATTCTTTTTATAGGTGCCCCTCAAAGTGACACATCTACCTCAGAAGAAACCAGGGATAAGTCATTAGCACCTGAGCCTGTTTTAGCCAAAATATTGGACGTTGACAACGCCAAAGACCAAGATAAAAGACGAGGTTATTTTTTGACTAAACAAGAATCACTTGATGAGCCAAACGGAGTAGCTGGACCACATGATTATTTCACCGCTTTGGTTCTATGCGCTGAAGCCCTGTGCATTCTTGACTCCAAAGTTGAGACAACCAACTTAACTGCACCAGCGCCCCTTTCATTCATATGTCATGAAACCTCTCTTTGTTCTGGCGCTGGAATCAGAGACACTGAAGCCCAACTTGTTATCCCAAATTTAATTGTGCAACTGCGTCAGAACTGCCCAACAAGCCAATTGAAGCAGCCAACTCCACTGGATGCTTCGCCACCCTGTTTCCCATTGCCAAGAGTTGCATCTGACCAACTAGGACAGCTTAATCAAACGCTCTGGTGCCAAAGCTATTTCCCTTGACCAAGGAACCTGTATATCTTGACAAACCCCTCAGGTTAGCTAGGTTAAGTTCCCTTGAGGTCAAAGCGCCCTCTGCCACTATTCTATTTTACCCTATGTCAGCTTCAACAAATTCATGGAATGATCCCCCTGGTGACAAGGTCCATTACAACCATCATGATTTTCTCAGACTGTCCAGAGCTAGGTGTTGCTGAGACTGCTTCAACTTCCCTCGATATGATCCTCTGTAGCTTGGTGGAGTTGCTTAGCTGAGTTAAGCCAAATGGCCTCTAATCCAATCCACACCCAGCTACTAATTTGGCTAATTCTGACAAGTCATTTATTATTTGGATTTTGCTAACATTTTAGTCTTCCCACCTATCTCCAAAAAGTCACAGCCACTTGATATGACCATTGGGAATGATGATAAATGTAATTCTGCACAATCTGTCCAATTTAACAGTTCCTCACGACCAGATGATATTGTGGTTATTCAGCTTGGCCTAATTTATAAAGAAGCTCCACCTGGAGAGATTTTGGACCCCATAAAGCTAAATTCAATACTCTTGCATGATAACTACTGTCTAAATTGATTAAAGGTCCAAACAAACCAATTTAATATTAAATCCATTAATTCAAACATTTTTGGCCCAATTAACCCAAAAATTTGAAATTTTAACTAAGAATCTTTACTTGAAAGCTAATATAACTAAACCAAAAGCTAACTCAATTGATTCAATACCTAATCTGCTTGATCCAACCCTTGATGTTACTCCAATCATTAATTTAGCCTTTGAACCTTTAAGTGCAACCCTGAATCTATTTCTTGAAAAAAGGATTGGCAGAGAATAAAGAGACAGACAAGATATCAGACCGTCATGAATGCATACTACCTTCATTCTCCACCTATTTATATAATGAGTTACCCAAGATTACAGAACGCAGTTTTAATCATTCTAGAGAGTTTTCAGATTTAAACAACAATAATTATTGGGTCAATCTTCCCTTTGACTCCCGTGCCTTTCAAAATGAAGACAAAGTCCCAGCATTAAATACAAGTTTTATACAAATCAATATGGCCATCAAACTGAATGAACTGGATGTTGTCAAAGAGCCATATCTAACTCAAGAAGATGTCAAAACCTTGAAATCCTCTAAATTATCTCAGAAAACTCGAGAGGATTTCAAGGAATTGCCGCCAGACCAAAAACTTAAAGTCCTAAGAGAAATGGCCCCTTTGAATGACAGATACTCAAAAGTTCCAGCCAAACTAGTTTTACATTTTAAAACTTTGCCAGTAATTTTGACCACTTTATCAAGTTATAACCTGTGTATAACTTTATCAGAAGCAACTGTCACCCCCAGTTGAGGCTTAGAGGAGGCTCTGTCAGGATTTCACCTATTAGAGTGAAGCCTGGACTTGATGTTAATTTGCTAGATATTTGGCACCAATTATCTTTTATAATTATCTAAAATTAGTATAACTATAGACAAATATTATATTAGGTCAAAAATTATTATACAAAGTATCAAGCGATTCTCATCGATATAACTTAGATTTTAAGTTGACAAGATAGTTAAAAAATCTCAATTACACTCCAAGTGATTTATGGTGGGATTAAGAGAGCTTTCCGCATGACTTGAATTATCCATATTATATCATGAGCTAGATGATATTCACTCCATTCATCTTTAAAGCGATATTTTCCTATCTATCCATTTTAAATCTACATTTCTCCTTATTTTAACCTGGTTAAAACTTAACCTAGCACTATTAAAGTGCTAGAAGAATATAAATAAAGGTTTTATATGCCTCTTTCTGAAAATAAAATTTCGCAATTATATGTTCTTATTAAAAGTAAATAAGATACAAAGTTACCTATGAAGCAAACTTTGAAGCCCTTTCTTCAGATGGATGTGCCACCAGTGCTTCTCGCCTGGTGGCTCAACAGCCACCAAGGAGGTAAAACTAAACCAGGATAATAATGAGTGGTTTCTACCAACATAACCCTGATTATAACCTAAACTTCTTTCTACACATTAATAGTTTCATTGTAGTAATAAGGATTGAATCAAGAGTTTCACAAATTTTGCAATTTACTAATTCAGGGCTCTGCTAGTGTGCTAGGCCACTCAGTATGAGGACTGATGGCCTTGCTGTTTTACCTTCATAAGAGTATCTTTTCATGTCAGACAATTACAAGTCCAATATTGCAATAAGTTTGATTCAGCTTATAATATGGATGAAATCAGCCAAAAGAATCTGGCCAATTATTGGTGGGACCCCTAGATTTGGGAAATTCTATTTCATCCTATTCTCAGCCAAATAGTCCAGCTCTCAGGAATTGGGGCTGTGCCAAAACTGCGGCCAAATACAGAAAGTTATGCCAAGGCTCATCCTCAGCCCCTCAACAATTCAGTTCATTCGCTTAGGCGGAGACCACCCCCTTTTGTAGGGGAAGAGGGTGTCCTACAAGGTGAAGATATATTCTCACCCATTGATTGGGTTAAATATATTGAATCTTTGCCAAACAGACTAGTCCTACCCGGTATCATCCCTCCATCAGTCATTACATTGAGCAAAGTGAGACTTGTGAGGTTTAATAGGTCAAATCCCCATACTACTAATTTTGGACATTTCTAGCTGATCTAAACTTTAAGTCTCAACACAATATGGTACTAAGCAGCGAGATCTTAACAGGGTTTGCTTTCTACCCCTCGCCACAACTAATAAAATACAAAAAATCCAATTTTTTAGTAATAATAGTATTTTACTATTTTAAATAAAAGTAGTGAAAAACATCCCCTGAATCAAATATTTCATCAGTAGAGAATATTACTTCTCCAACGGAAAAATTGTTGGGACTCAGGTGCAAAACGCACCAGCAAGCATCTTAAAAAGCCTAAAATCCAACATTCCGCTACAAGTCTGCAGGGTAACTCACCAACTTAGGACCAACAACGTCACTTTGGCTAATTGGCCCCTCTTGGGTGCGCACTAATGGTCTCAGCCCCCTTCCTGGGCAGCCTGACCCCTTGCTCCTTCGCCCTGATGGTCAATCTTTGGCCCCTCTTGGGTGTGCACTGGCTATTCCATCTCCCATCGTGGGCATCCTGGCTCCCTGGCTACACCACCCGCATAGCTGACGGCCATCAGTCCTTTGTTGTTGGTGGCCAGTTGGCCAAGTTCCCATAAGACTTCCTTATAATGATGAATTATGAAAGCTGGTAGCGCTGACCACTTCAGGTGCATTACCCAGCACCTACTTTGAGGGTCTCCATACCCATCTTCAATAATCTAGCAGCCTAACTACTATCAACTATTAAAGTGGGTGTAAGAGAGATCTTTATTATGAGAAAATTTAAATATTTATTCTTAGGCGCTCTTATGGCAATCCGTTGCCTGCCTACCAACAATCTTAAAATTTGTTTAGAAATTAGTATTACTGGACAATAAGCCATATATCTGGTGGATCTTATTATATGAGTCAAGGTGAGCCTTGAGATTGAGCGGAAGATTATGCTAATGTGAAGCAAATCTATTGTGTACTAATAGTTTGGCAGATTTAGAAAATTCTTAAAAATGCCTTGAGATAGAATGAAAACCCTCTAAAATTATTGCAAATAGAAAATTAATATGTGGAAGGGCTGAGATTGACTAGGAATACCGAGGATAAGAGTCAAATGGGATAATGAGAAGCGGGAGGTTTTTTAGTAGTTAGCAGATATAGTCTGCGTTTATATATATAATAAAAGTGTCAGTTGGGGCGATAGATCCATATTATATATATCAGTTTTATTAAGGATCAGCAATTTTCATATCATCCATCCATTGCTCAGTGGTGATTATCCTGTGCAACCAGTTTAGTGAATCCAAGTGATACCGCCAAAAGTTAACAGTGGTGCTCACTACATGAGGCCACTGGTCAACTGTAGTACAACGGAACTAGTGCATCATGACGAGCCCTCACTCTTTATGACAAAATTTAATTGAATTTCATGACTAATACTCTGGGGAAACAATGGAGACATCTTTTGAGGAACTGGCGTTATTCATGGTGATGGAACCAGGGGATGAGGAAACTAGGATGGAACTGCAATTAACTGTTTGTCCTACGTTGGATTCAGCCCAACAGGGCAGGCTCACTAGTGTGACCCCTCAGCAACTGTGGGTTATCATAGAATGGCTCTTGTGGGGTTACCGCCTCTATGAAGAAGATGCGGGGAACATGTTCAGAGCCTTTTTATAATCAATGGGACCAAGAATCCTGTTACAAATTTTATATGTCTTACCTCAATGCTACCACAACAGGTTTGTCTCACTGTCTCAGCTCACATGGAGCTGAGGAATACTTGGTGGTGTGCGTTCAGCCTTTGATCCACAAACTACTGCATGTATTGGCCTGACATAACATTAAGATTGGAAATATCATGCGCTTTGTGCAGGCATAACAGAACAACACTCGCCTTTTACTTGAACGCCTTGACCACTCTTTCTTGGAAATTCAGGGGGCGTTGGTGCATGTGGACAGTCATGTCGTGGACATCTGCCATTGCCTAGATGAACTAGTCTCCCACTTGAATCATGAGCTACCTTGAGTAATAGGTGAGTTTTTAGACAAGCACAGGCTTTTTAAGGAATAGATATGGGATGTCATGACGCTGGGTAGTAACACTGAGCGCTTTATGGGGGAAATGTCCAAACATGTGGAAGAAATTGACATGGAGGTGGCTTGGATGAGTGACCAGGTTGTTCTGTTAGAGCGGCGGATAACTGATCATTCTGACACCGTGGCACTTGAATTTAGTCAACTTCAACAAAGTAGAGTAACCAGCGGATGTCCAACCATTTGGCTAGCTCTTTTTTGGCAACCTCAGAATACAGCCAATTGTTAGTTCAAATGAATCAGTTGAAAGTTTTGATCATGAAACTCAGGTCTGAGCCATTACTCTTCCATTCATTGAGATTGTGGAGTACGCTGATATGCAAGTGCACTTGGATAACCTTTGACAGTCAAATGAGGAGTTGGCTCAGGAATGAGCCGCTCTAATCAATCAAGTGGATGAAGTAAAATGACAAGTGTGTGACACTGATCAGTAGAATGCAATAATGCAGAAGCATTAAAGTATGTCCTTTCACAACTTCAAGGAATGGATCGTAAGCTGGACACAGAGTGAGAATTCTGCCATGAATTACATAAGAATTTCGAAGAGCTTAGGCAGGGGGTGAGAGATGGGCGTTGTTGGGTGCTATTTGGTTAAAACGGAGCAGTTAATAGACGAACTTTTCGCTGAACAGACTTGAGAGGGAGGTAAGGGTGCAATCAGTGGCGAGTCTGGTGAAGAATACTATGGATCACCAGCGAGTATTCCCCAGGGGTCACAGCAGTCCCTCCTCGCAATCCAACTTCTTCTCAGTCTACTACAGCGGATTCTCAACCATCCTCGCGACCCTATTCTTGCCCTCAAGGGGCTTCTCCCCTTGACTAATTTGAACCTATCCCATATATTCCCCAAGCCCAAAGCATGGAGCAGGGTGATTTTGTTCATATTTAGATGTTACCGCCTTTCTGTTATGATGGGAACATGCACAAATAATTTAAATGGTTTGAATTTAATGTGTAAGGAGCATCAAATTGGTGGAAAGCAAAACTGTTGCTATCCATTCTGGATGTTGAGAGAACTGACCAGGTCACCTGTTACCTACAGAGTAGTTCTGTAACCTATCAAGAGGTGAAGGAGACTGTGCTCCATCTGTTTGGGGGAAAGGTGAAGATGGCACAATGAAAGGCTGAGTTTCTGACAATACAGTTTAAAAAAATGAGTCCCTGGTGGAGTTTGTGGAGCGGTTCACTGCGGAAGCTCATGTGTTAGCGGAAACAAATATTTTAACCAATGAGGATGTGGGCATAGAAATGGCAGTGACGGTTAAGCCTTATTGGGAATTATATAATGCAATTACCAACATTCTACAAGAGACACGGAGCTTTTATAAATTATCAACTCTTTACACCATCTCTCCATCACCTTCAGTGCTCCCAATGTGGACCAGTAAGCCCCTGTGATTGCTGCCGCATCCTTATTGGGAAATGGACCACAATGACTTGGTTATAATCCGTTGGGCAATACTTGGCCACCCACTATACCAGCGAGCCCTTTAATCCATCCTTATGCACAACTGGCCCATCCCAAGCCTAATTAAAATCCTTCGGTTAGCTCTCAATCCAGACCTTCAGGCGTGAACCATTAATGGGAGCTATTTATGAATGCTTGCTTCTTGTGCGGCCAAAAAGGCCACTATGCAGCTAACTGCCCAGGCAACCTGCATGTTCATGCACTGTCATCTGTTTTTATCAGACAGGAAAAACTTGAGCAGAGTAGAGATGGGACGTTTCTACTCTGCTAATCCAAATTTATCAGTCCCTGACGATTCCCATAAGTCTCATTGCATCAGTCTCAGTACCCAACCCAACGACTTATTTTATCAACAACTTCTGCACAATATCTCAGCTGAGATTCAAGAGAGTGACCATAGCCCTTTAGGCTCTGAGTTCTGCCAAGATGTGCAAAAACCATATGCCTGGCAAATCCCTGAACAAAATGGCAAAAGTGATGTTGGACCCTCAACAGACGCCGCCTCCCTAGTGGGGGTAAACATAACCGTTCCAGTAGAAAAAATCGGCCAGGAATATCCTCATGTTGGTTTGGGCATTGTCACCTTTCTTGGTAACAAAAAGCCCTTGAACGCATACATAATAAATACCAATGGTTTTTTGTTTGGAGTGTGCCTACTGTGATATTTTTGTTCAGAACACCAAAATCCAAATTATAGATACTGGTGACCCAGTTAATATAATATCCACCAAGCTCGTGGCTAAGCTTCCGCTGAAGCCTGATGTGGAACACAGAGTAGTGTATGAAACTGCGGGGTCATAGAGCACTGTTTCTGAAGGAGCTTACAACATGTTACCTATGAAGTTTTGGCTCGGTCAGGGCTTCCACTCCAGCGGTGGTTCTGCCTAATAATAACTATGACATGTTGATCAGTGCTGCATTCATGCGGCGATTTGGGGCTGTGGTCAATATGGCGGAAGAAACCATTAGTATCCTAGGATAACAGATCCCCATTTACTTTACCTCCAGCAGAGTCCCAAAGGACCCAATCCGCTCCAGTCAGATTAATATACCATATAGCAATGGGGTAATTCCTGTTAATATCAGCGGATAAATCAGAGGACCAGAGCCCTTCCTAACCAAATTTATGAGTATAATGGTATTCCGCAACAGGCTGCAGGTGCTTTAAGCATATCTTCCAGGCATCAGGTCATAGTAGGATAGAGCTCAAAATAGACGTCCCTGAAGGTCTATACAAGGAGATTATGGGACCTTCCAACAATCTCGGCTTAAACCCCATGTGGCTCCTGGGTTACTGTTACCAGGGCAGGGGGAAGTGAAGTATTATTAGCAAACCTACAAAAAGATTCCATGACAGTCCAGAGGCACCAAGTGGTGGCTTATTTACTTTGACCTCTATTGACGAGATTCATCATATTTATAACTTTGGGTCTTGAGAGGACCTTTGCCTACCAGTAAAATCCCCATTTGGTGTAATGACAGTGGTTCTGCAGGAAGCTCTGATTGGGCTATCGGAGGAACAGGGAAATAGGATGATGGCACTGTTTGAAACATACTGAGGAATTTTTGCACCCACCAACCACAATTTGGGATGTGCGCGGGGGTTGTTCATTGGTTGGGCATGGGCAATCATCCCCCCATTTGCTCGCAACCTATTTGCCTCTCAAAAGTGGCATAGGAAGTTATATCCAATGAGGCAGACCAATTGATCAAACAGGGGATGTTAGAGCCATCCAAGAGTCCATGGGCATCGCTGGTGTTAACTGTTTAAAAAACTGGCACAAACATGGTGGTCATTGACTACCATAAGCTTAACAGTGTCACAAAGAAGGATTCCTACACCCTTACACGGATTGATGATGCTTTATATCAACTAGGAGGGCTAACTATTTTTCTGCCATGGATCTGGTATTAGGGTATTGATAGATTGAGTTGCCAACGGTGAAATAGGAGAAATGCGCTATAATCACTTTGAAGGGGTTATTCCAACCTACGCGTATGCCTCAAGGGTTATGTAATGCCCTGGCTACGTTCCAGCGGGCTACGGACATTATCTTAGGTGATTTGAAGCTGTCATGTGTTTTAGTCTACCTTGACAATATCAATGTGTTCTCTCAGACGTTCACAGAACTTTTGGACCATTTAGAACAAGTTTTACGCCATCTTATTTATGCTAATATTAAGATCAAGCCTCAGAAGTGCCTTTTTTAAGAAGCAATTTGTAATACCTTGGATTCATGGTAGACTCAATATGGCTTAAACTGCAGCCAGTGAAGGAAGCTAAATGTAAGATGACTCAAATAGGCAACAAGTGAGATATCCAAGTGTTTTTGGGGATATTTGGTTACTACCAGCGGTTCATTCCTAATTTCAGTTGTATTGGGGTACCGCTCTTTGAGTTGTTGAAGAAGAACGAAATCTTTGACTGGACTGAACGATGCCAAAACGCTTTTTATGTCTTGCAGACCGCATTGATGAGCGAACTTGTTTTGCAATGTCTTAATTTCAAAAAGGAATTCATAATGCAAATGGAAGCATCACTTTCCGCTGTAGGGGCAGTATTATCCCATAAGGATGATGACGGCGTAGAGCACCCTGTCACATTTTTCAGCATAAGTTAAACTAACATGAATGGAATTACACTGTGACCAAGTGGGAATGCTTAGCGGTAATATATGCATATAAACAGTTCCGTGTATACCTCCATGGGATGCAGTTCCAAGTGGTAATGAATCATGCATCCTTGCGTTGGCTGCAGAATATCCATAGGCCTGAAGAATGGCTCGAATGATGGGCATTGAAGCTCCAAGTTATGACTTTGAGATAGTACACTGGCCAGGGGCAAAACATCAGAATGCAGACTACCTTTCACGGTAACCAATGGTCATCATTACAGTGAATTTGGGAAACATAATGTATGAGAAGATGGTGGTGGGCAAATATCATGACGAACCTCCACATGTGATCAAGGCGCTGGATAGGCTTAGACAAGATAGCTTCTTGCGCAATGAGGAACTATATAGAAAGATTGGAGAAGAGACGCTGAGTTTCCCAAAACCCTCTTCCAGGCCAGCAATTATCTTGGATGCACATAGGGCGGTAGGCATGGAGGGTTGCAGAAAACGTTGGAGTTCTTGTGACCCCACTCTATTGGGAGAGCATGCACTATGACGTGCTGGAGACAGTTAATTGTTGTCATCAGTGCCAAGTGGATAAACTTTCCACAAGAAGACCACCTACTAGTTGGTTAAGCCTTGGTTTGCATGGCATACTTTTTCTCTTGATGTGGTCGGGCCTCTGCCAACTGGCGCAAATCAATTTAAGTATATACTAGTAGCAATTAATCACTTAAAAAGATGGGTGGAATCAAGAGCGATCTATGATTTAGGGGATGTCACCACCGTCAAGTTTATTATGGAGTGTGTCATACAGTGACATGGTTGTCCGCAATTTATCCTCATGGACAACGGAACCAATTTCACATCACATATCCTGCCCAAGTTGAACAAATTAATGGCAATCCGCAGGGTCTTGACTACACCCTGCCACCCTGAATCTAATGGAATGATGGAACGGGTCAATGGAACATTAGTAAACATTCTACTCAAGCGTTTAGAGGATCAACCTCTGAATGAAGTACCCTATTATCCACCACCATCTTTGATTATAACATCAGTTACCACTCATCAACCAGCAAGAGTCCTTTCCAATTTCTCTATGGTAGAAATCTGGCTTTGCCCGCTCTTCTCTACTCCTGTGTGGAGGATACTGGCAGAGTAAAGCCGCAGCGTTATCTGACCAATTTGATACACGCTGATAAAACTATAAATGGAATCTTACTCTATCAGCTTAGCTAAGAAGATATATGATCAGGCGGCTGACCAAAGTAGATGTAGCGGATGCCCACAGGTTTCTGTAGGAGATCATGTCTTGTTCCACGACTGATATAGATATGGAAGGAGAGCAAGCTCGCTAACATCTGGACTTGTCCATTTGAAATAATCAAGAAGACTGGTATTGATGCATACACCATTAAGGAACCTGCGGGTGGCCAGATTATCAACTGAGTTCACGCAATGTTTCTCAAATCATAAAAACAATAGGAGCTTATCGTCCAGTCAAGGGGGATAATGTCAAGAAATTAATATGACTGGATAATCAGCCATATATCCGGCGGATCATATTATATGAGTCAAGGTGAGCCTTGAGATTGAGCGGAAGATTATGTCAATGTGAAGCAAATCAATCGTAGTACTGATAGTCAAGCAAATCAAGGGAATTCTGCTGAAGCCTTGAGATAGAATGAACTCCCAAAACTGTAGTGAATGGAAAATTATTAGCAGAAGGATTGAGATCAACTAGGAATACCAAAGATAAGAGTTGAATGGGATAATGAGAAGCGGGAGGTTTTTTAGTTGTTAGCAGATATAGTCTGCGTTTATATATATATAATAAAAAGTGTCAGTTGGGGAGATAGCTCTATATTATATATTGGTTTTTATTAAGGATTAGCGATCTTCATATCATCCATCTATTGCTCAGTGGTGATTATCCTGTGCGACCAGCGTAGCAGATCCAAGCAATACTGCCAAAATTTAATAACATTCATTGCCAGCATCCCATCAAATCATCGAACCTTCCTCTGACAACTGTTCCCACATACTTCATGACAATAAAGCACTGAATATTATTTTGACTCATGCTCAGCATCAGTCTCTGTTCAGTCATATATTAAAAAAGAAGAAGTAAACAATGTGGTTTGACCTTGGAACAAATATACCACGCTGAGTTTTTTACAGCCTGTGCTGGATTTGAACCTTTTTCAGTCAAACCCCAATTCAAAGTGGAGCAGAAAACTCCCCGCTATGCTATCTACTTCTCCAAGTTATATATTTAAAATCTCATTAAACTATCAATAAATATTCTCAGATTTTAGTTGCTAATGATTCAAAAGCCTAAGCGGTAGAATAGTCATTACTCACTTAATTTTAAAAGCCCTCAGAACCTAAGTTAACAATATGATTATAAATAGTATAAGTTGTAAGTTATTTCTAAATAATACATGATTTGATTACACTTGAAATTCAGTCACCAGTAATATTGGACACTTTAACGTGAAACTGCAATCTACCATTTGCAATTTTCAGCTGCAACTGGGTAATATAAGCACAAATAAGTTTGCACTTCAAATTAGGTTTAACTGTGTGGAAATCGGCGTACCTCCAAACAAATGTTAATTGTAATAAAATAAGAACCTTTATAATAAGTTAATTCCCAAATCTTCCATTAGTCTTGGTAAACCTCCAGCTTGGAGATCCGTCTATGATGGTTATCCCTCATAATGTGCGTTAACGCATATATCCTTCTTTATGATGGTACTACCATTTTATAACTTAACCTCTAGTCAGGAAACTTACTCCCCAGCCCCCAAACCTTCTAGAGTTTCCTCCTTATAGTCCACTAATATTAGTTGACTAAGATGTCTGAAGCATAGCACTGTTTTTTACAAGGTTGGCACGTCTTGGCGTAGTCTGGTCAGTCTCAGTATCATTTTCAAGAGTAATAGTCAACTAGCCATACTCAGGATAATTTCAATGAAATAATTTTGATAACTATTAATAAAAGGGATGGAACTGGGTTGTAAAATTTAGGTGAGCGGATAAGGTTTGATTGCTGACACATAGGATCACATGAACTATACTATTCAAAGGCTTAAAGTCGGGTCAAAATTGCTATTTAATATCTGATGGCAGTTTGAGATTGATTCTGACGAATAATATATATATAAGAGTTAAGGGTAAAGGCGAGGTCTATAGTCATTGAGGGTAATGAAGGCTGATGGCAATTTCCTATGCTTGGTCAAACCAATTATCAACACGCCATGAGTATGGATTAATAATAAAAATGTGTCAATATCTTTGTCTCTAGTTGCCAGTATCAAATTATTGATAATTGAAAAATCTAATTGTTTCCCCCCCTTGGGTTGGGACCATCTAGTATTAAAAAAGATCTAATTGTTGATAGTATTCATCATAAATTTCTGGTGATTATAATAACCTAATTTTCAATATGGGATTGGCCCCAATACTTTCCAGACTCAGTGGATTCATCAAAACAGCTCAACCCACCCTAGTGGAGAGCACAAATTGGCAAATTATTATTAAGATATCATCAAAAAAAGTCATTGACTGGTCTGCCATCTCCAACCAATCTTGACACTAATCTTGATATTTATGGGAGGAATTCATTTAGGTAATTTCATTGACACTCCTCCTTAACCAGATGGTATTCCTCCAGCATAACTCCACCAATTCAGTGGGCCAAGAGTTCAGTGGCACAACAGGGAGGGAGGTTCATGGCGCAACTTCCCCACCTCCAAGAGGCACATGAAATTATGATTAGTGACTCTCGCCACCTCCTATTCATACCGCCAATTACTCAAGCAGCACACCAGTGGAGCCCTCTGTAGTGAGTGTAAGGGTCTTGGCTCCAACTATTAAGCTTTATAGGGTCATGAAACCCTTTAAAACCAAAAAAGATTCAAACCCTAGGGCATTGCCTCTCACCCAAATCTCTGACCTAGGGAATACTATGGACGAGAGATGGGTGGCTGCTGCCCCTCCCTGTTTGCCACATGCCTCTCCCACACTTACTCCCCAACTCAAAACCATCCTGGTGTCAAAATCTGCAAGCTTTTATTTAGAAAAAATAAGCAACTTTTTGAAGACTTTAGTAGAGCCCAGTAGCCCAATACCACAGTTCCTATTACCTGCCCTTATGTTCTAATTCAGGCTTTTGGTTTGCTCGCTTATAAGTTTTCACACCTGGTTTACAACAATTATTTGCAAGTGAAGTATGTATCTCTACTGCGGGATAAATATATTAGGAGCTATAGAACACCATTAGTTAATATACTAATATTTCTAATTTTATAGAGGATTGAATTTTTATAAGGGTATTATTAGTAATAATTGAGGGGACAAGAAGTGAACCCTCTTAAGATGTTGATGCTTAGTATAAACCTATTGAGGCTTAAAGTGAGTTGGGGCACAAAATTCGAATTAGTCTAGGAATAGCTATATCAGGGAATAGTAGGTTTTGGCCTATCAGGGCTCTCAAGACTTACCTTGCTTTGATGGAACAACTGATGGTGGGTTGATAGCAGGTAGCATAAATCTGTGAGGCAAGGATTTGATATTTCATTCAATCATTGGGCGAAGAAATATTTGCATTTGGTGAAACCCCTCCAAGGCATAAAAGGGGGTGGTCTCAGAGTAGGTGTTTGGACTAAGTTAGAGAGGGGATGGAGAGGACCCTAGGAACAACTCCCCCAATTTTGCTGCAGGTTTGGTGTAACCCTGCTACTAGCCATAGGGCGATTTAACCAAGGATTTGGGGTAGTATTATCCCAATTTGCAGGATTACTGAGAATCAACCAGAATTTTTGGCCGATGCTATTCATATTAAAACCTTAATCATTCTTAGTACAATATCAGACTTGTAATTGTTTGACACCCTAAAAGGTAGTAAAACAAAAATCAATATGAAAGGGGAAACCTTATCTATAAAGTGAAATTTGAGCAAAAAGCAAAAAAGAGTCAAAAACGGGGATCAAACCCAATGCCTCATGATGAAATCAAAAAGGAGAATTTGGACATTCAGAAGTCAGGCCTTCATCCCAAGAATAGCTTGGAAACCTCAGTTAATACTATTGATGTACAATAGGGATTGAATCCATTAATTTTTTAATCTAATACATGAAATTGTTTTCTCTCTATTGAGGTTCAGCTTAACAGCTTTCCCCCTCCCACCATAAGACCCAGCACCCTGCTGATGGTATGTTGTTGTGTTATTCTTATCTTTAACTTTCTTATTTAGTTTAAATAGAATATCTATTAAAACAATCCTACATGCTCATTTTACATATTAAAACTACATATGGGCAAAATTCCCTGGGTTGAAGCCTTTCCAACACCCCCTTCAACGCGCCCACCCAGAGGTTCATTATAGACAGTGGCTACCCTTGTGGTTCTTGGCGTATCCAAAAAAGGTAGCCAGGTCATATCCTTGCACTCTGGGTTCCTAACATTATAACTCAACTTATAAGTTATAAATGTGCAGTTGTTGGTTCAATATTTCTTGACTATGAACGACTCTACCATCAACTTATGTTTATTTTTCTTTTTAAGAGTGGTCCTTAGCTGCTTTTAACAGAGAACCCTTGGTAAAATCATAAAGAAGGTCCTATTAGTTTGGGCGCCACAACCCACAATCCCCATGTCTCCCTTACTTTATTCTGAGCAGTCAGAGTTTAAGGATCCCCCTAGTTTGCTCACGTTATGCCACATTCAGATGTTTAAATTGTAAAACCAGGAAAGAAACAAGTAAAAGTGTGGTGAATGTCTCTGAGGAGGTGATAAACCCCGCGCTCTTGACTATTGCACTAATTGACCCTAAAAACGCAAAAAAGTGTCACAGAGTACAGGATTATGGAGGCACACACCCACAACATGGAACTAGTATACCTCTTCTGAGGCTGACGTTACCCCCTCCTAGGGGGCTGAAGAAGCTATGATAGTTCATTTGGACCAGACTCAATATAGGAAATCGCTCTCATACCAATATTTTAAAATGATCATTTGGGGAAGTTTGTGATCCGTATAAACCTTGAGGCCACAGCTATCAACTCCTATCACATTTTCCTTGTCCATCAGGTGGAGGAGAAGCGTCTTGTGGACCCTGCTTATGAGGATCTTTCAGATTTGAGGCCCTTATCAGACCCTGATGATCCTGAGTCTGCACCTTTTCCTTACACAAGGGAAGCATCTATGTACACTTAGTTTTCAAAAGAGGTACTAAGGCCCATAAACACCTGGTTAAGACATATGTTTCAGCCCTTTGATCCCTTAATGAGTTGGATAGTGAATGTGCTCAATTTTTGTTTCTCATCTCTATTAGAGTAGGAAAACGTATGGTATCAGTAACTTCCTTGGTAGATACTGGTTCCACAGGAAATTACATCGACCTTAAGGTAGATAAGATTTGGATCTGCCAGTCACCTCAGGTTCCTCAGTCGTGGGGTCATCTAAGGTCCCTATGCTCACAATCCATATTTGTATACTCCTGCATTTTGTGGCCTGGACCTATGATTTCATAGCACACTTCACTGCAATCCCTGAGTTAATACCCAATAAATTTGGGGGCAGGTTAATGACGCCACAAGTCAGTAAGTATTGAATTAGAGAGGAACCTGTTAGCCTTTACCTTCAATGCGCATTCAGGTAAAATTATTCTTCTTTCTACCTTGATAACACGCAATTATGTGGCGGCAACTGTGTAATAATCTACTATGGATATTATGCCAGAGCTGCCAACTTCGCCATTGTCCTTGCTCCATATAGGTTAGTAATTGACATGGACGGGGCCAATAAGCTGCCAAATCACTCAGAATTTGATCTGAGTTCTCAGTTAACGGTGGATCTTCTTGAAGAACAACTGTCCCCTGAATCCATACACAGCTGAAGAGAATAAGGCACTAAAGGCTTGAATCAATGACATTGTAAAGAAGGGTTAAAGGGTTAAGAAAAACTCCCCTATGTCATCTCCTGTTGTGTTTTCCCAAAAGCCTACTAGTACTCTGAGACCATGCTTGGATTATGGCCATTTGAACAATGTGATAGTTCTTAATACTTTTCCCTTACCTTTGGAGGCACCAATTTGCAGGAGATTTTGAAGTCAAAGGTTTTCTCAAAACTGCATCTGAAGAACACTTTTCATTAGGTGCAGGTCAAGACTGGACATAAGTGGTTGACTGTAATTCGCATCTGGTATGGAGTATATTAATTTGAGGTCATGCCCTTTGGTCTGAAGAACGCTCCAGCAGTTTTCCAGAGCCAAATTGATGACGCTTTTGATCTTAGATTCTCTTGCGCTATTTCCTATATGGATGATATCCTGTTCCACTCACCCAATGCTGAACAACAAAGTAAGGATTTAGTGGCAATAACAGAAGCACTCCACAATTCTGGTCTTATTGGTAAGCCTTCTAAATGCGAGTTTTTTAAAAATATGAAGTTTAATTCTTTGGTATTGTAATCCTGTTAGATGGCTACTCCATTGCATTTTCTAAGCTGGAGGTCATTAGCTCATGGCCCACCCCAGTAACACAGAAAAAACTTTGGAGCTTTATAGGTTCAGTTTTTTTTAGAAAAAAGTTCTCACCAGCTATCTTGGAGCTGGCCACACCCCTTTATCCCCTCGCTGGTAAGAATGCCCCATTTGTTTGGACATCAGAGTGCCAAAAGCTTATGATACAATAAAAGACGTCTTCACTTTAGCTCCTGTTTTACGTCATGATATTGAGGACAAGCCTTTTATTGTGGCATGTGACGCCTCTGGTACTGCAGTTGGAGCTAACCTCCTTCAAGAAAATGATGGATGGGAACCTCTTGTGGCATACGTTTCAAAGAATTTAATGTCATGGGGCGCGCTTGGGCTATTTATGATAAAGAGTAGGAGGCGCTTTTTATGGTCTTTCATGCACTGGCAGTACCTGTTACAGGGTGAAAAGCATGTGGTGATTTTGCGCACAGACCACCAGTCACTTACTTATTGTAATCCCCAGAAGTTGGCTCACAGACAGACTAGGACTCACCGCGACCTTATTAGCTTCAACTTCAAGTATGATTTTCTTCAAGGGGGCCACACATATTTTACCTGATCTCTTGAAACAAAATCCCTTTTATGGGCTTAATTTGAAGACAGACACTGAGTAGGTAACAGTAATTCTCCTTGAGCAGGTCATAGCTCCACCAATTCCAGCCATTGCTGTGGTTGCGCCCCACACTCCAGAACCTACTCTTAAGTCAAATCTCAAATTCAAACCCAAATCAAGATCCAAATCTAAGTCTAAATTCAAATCCCATGGTTCCACATCCCCCAGTATTCCTAATACTCCTGTTGAGCTAGTGGATGAAGTTACTCCATCTGATATAGTCCAGCCAGTGACTAAAGTTACTACAACTGATTAAGTACAGATATCTTTTGTCAATAAAGATTCTCTTTTGGATGCTTTTTTGGCATCTCAGTCTGCTGGTCCCAAAGGACGAGACCTCCTGGAGAAGATTGATGCTGATAAACCCCTTCTGGATGGTATTTCCAAAAGAATAGGGTAATATATTTTTGTTGCAAGGTTTAGGTCCCCTCTAAGATGCGTTCCCGCGTCATAAGGGAACATCATTACCCACCAACCATGGGGAACCTATGCGCTAAAAAATGTATCAGTATAATCAAGAGAGGGTATGATTGGAATGGACTGACGAAGGAGGTTCTCACCTTGATTGAGAAATGCTTGATCTGAGATTGTTCTGAGTCAGATAGGTTAGTGCAAAATATCTTCCTCCACCTTTTTCAACAAGTAACAATACTATGGACGTCACTTTCAGTGAACTTTATTGTGAGCATACACAACTCCCATGGGTATGAAGTGATCATGGTGGTGGTAGATCGCCTTACAAATTATGCTATCTTTATATCTGTATGACAAACAACTACATCTGAGGACATGGCATGGTTGTCTGTAGCACATGTATTTGACTTGTTTGGGGTTTCCCAGGAAATAATCAGTGACAGGAAACCTCAGTTTACATTTTGGTTTTGGGAGGCCTGGTTTGACAAGCTAAAAATTAAGCCTCGCGGATCCTTAGTCCATTATCCTCAATATGATGGCTAAACGGTGCGTGCTAACCTGTCCTTAATGCAGTATCTTCAATGCTACACAACTACCTTTTAAGACACATGGACAGCGGACCTTCCTTTGGCCCAATTTTCATGTAGCAACTCCCTCCATTTGTCAACAGATGTGTCCCCTATGTATGCCAATCTGGGATACAACTCTGCTTTCATCATTGGACCTCAGATGCGGAGTAATATCCCATCAGCAGATACCTTCATTAAACACAATAAGAAGGTCCACTAATAAGAATAGAACCAACTGACTAAATCAACCAATGACACCAAGTGATTTGCAGACAAGAAGCGACGGGAGGCACCCAACTATCAAGAAGGAAATTTAGTATTGTTGGACACTAAGAATCTGCACCTCAAAGTACCATATAAGAAATTAGTTTACAAAAGGGAAAACCATTTCCTATTGCCAAGATCCTGAAAAATTGCGCGTTTTGCTTGGAACTAACCCCTCATTGGAAAATCCATACCTTATTTCATGCTTCCTCACTCTCTCCGTTTAATGGCAAATAACTAGTGGAGGTTGAGCCATCATGGTGGAGGGAGCCCCTGAATCTGAGGTAGAAAAGATTTTGGATGTAAGGCGAGTTAAATGTCAAGTGAACTACCTGGTGTCGTGGAAGGGATATCCAGCATATTAGAACAGCTGGGTCCCATCCAAGGACTGTACAACTTTCAGGAGTTACTGGAGGAATTTCACAAGGAGAATCTAAACGACCCTTCACCTGAACCACCCAAAACCACCACACTAGCTGCCATCAAAACTCCCTAATCCTCACAATAATTATGTCCTTGCAAAAGCACCTGAAGGAGGGATGGACCATAACCTTTTATGGAAGGGTAATGCAAGAGTCTTTGCTCTGGCTATCAAGCTGGATATGGGCATTCACCCCTTTGGAACCAAAAAAGTCCAAACACTGTGGCCCTGCCTCTCACCCAAATCTCTGGCCTGAGTCATACTATGGATGAGAGATGAGTGGCTTCTGCCCCTCAATGTTTTCCACATTCTTCTCCACCATTACCCACCAACCCAAACCCATCCTGGTGTCAAAATTCTCAGGTTTTAAAAGAATTAAACAATTTTATAAAGATTTTAGGAGAATTATAGAAGCCCAATAGCGCAGTTCCAATTCCCTGCTCCTAACTGGTAAATAACTAACAGTCAGAAAGGACAAAACTTACCTAGAAAACGAAAATTGAACAAAAAGTCGAAAGGAAAGGGCAAAAATGGGGATATAACCTAACACCCCATTCCAAAATCAAAAATGCGATTTTGGACATTTAAAAGTTGGGAAATCATCCCAAGTATAGCTTAGTAAGCTTTTAGTTGATACTATTGTTTTAAAATTGAGGATTAAATTTATTTACTATTGAATTTGAAATTAAGAATTGTAACCCTCTATACCAATTCAGCTTAGTAGTATCCCCTCCTTTCCCCATATAACCCAGAACCCTGCTAATGGTAGGGTGTTGGAACATTTTCTTTCTTATTTCCCATATTGTTTTGTTTCAAATTTTTTATTAGGAAACTGTCTAATTTAGTAATTTTGTATAGTAAATGACATATGGGCTTTAATTAAAAGGGTTGGAGTTTGTCTAAAACTCCTTCCCATGCGCCCAACAAAAATTCTCTGAACCCCACAGTGCCTTGTGGACCTTGGCTGCTACTGAGGTCTTGGCATACCCACGCCAAAAGCCTGATCGTTCCATTGCACTCTGGGTTCCTAACATGGGTATTCAACTCACAATTTTGCTCTATCAAAAATATGATATAAAACGGGCCCTTGCGCCTTTGCAACCATATTCCCAATATCAAACAAAATTGCCATTTTGATTCCCCCTCACACCAATGTCCCCTCTGCCCCCAACCACCCTTTCAGGGCCAGATCGATAAGGGGCGAACAATCTGCTCCATTTGTTTCTACCTGGACCACTCAAAGTGGCGCTGCACCACCATAGCCTATGAGGGAGCCCACGCGCTTGACTCCCCATGATGCTCCCATAGCTGACATAAAATCCTTTTTTGAATGGTTCAAAATCCTCCCTCCCCCCACCCAAAATGGTAGATGCAACTGTCACAGATTCAGCCAATAGGGAAATGACATGCCAAACCATCATTCTTACTCCAACTAATAAGGAGCCAGAATGGACCCCAGAAAATTCAAAAACCCCACCCAGCCACCCAATCCAGCCCATCCATATGCCAACCAATCCACCATCTTCAACCAAAATACCTGGGATTATTTGGAGTAAGTTGATGATTTGGGAAATCTCATCCCCAACTCAGTTGAGGCCCCAGGCCTCTGAATGTACCTAGATGCAGAATATGCAGCTCAATTCCCAACTCGCCGCTATGCTCTATGATCAGATGCTGATGAATTCTGAAGTGACCACCAACTCACCAAAGAGGCTGTTGCCTCCCCTTATTGTAACTCTCTCCAAAAGGCTGTAGGTAAATCAGTCACAGTCTTGGCCAAAGGGGTACCCGCCCCTATCCTTCCCCCCATGCAACAAATTCATAAAAAAATTTCCTCTTATTTTTAACAAGTTGCCCACAAGGCAGTACAAAAAGTTGTGATGGTTACAAAATTTTGCCCTAAGACCCGCATTACCAGCAACAACATCGCCACCTTTACCACGCTACCCAAATTTTTCCTTGAGGCTGAAAAAGCCCTTTCCAAAGTATCACAACCCTCCTCATAGCTAAGTTTGAGCTTCTCAAGCCACTTTTCTACTTTGACCCCATTTTGAGGATGCACCCACGCCCATGCTCACAGCACTCTGCCATACACTGTCCAACACAGAGGAGGAAGATGAGCCTCCTGATCCTGACTCACCCCCCACCATGGACACATAGCGGTTCACTGCATCCAACCTGGTTGGTTAATTTTAGTTTTATTTTTATTTTTTGATTTGGTTTGAGTGATACGCTTGTCCTTTTCTGTTCATTTAAATTCTAGTGTAGTTTAAGTTTTCTCCTCAGAGCTCAATATTGTCCATCCCCTGGTCAGCTTGCCTTGGTTAAATAAAATAAAAAATATGATATAAAAGGCATATACCTTTTGTAATGCATCACCTGGCCAAGAGCATCCATTTTTATATTTCTCTCCCATTAATCTTATTAATCTTTTATTTTTTGGGGTTTATATTGTTAAATGCAACATATAAAAACCCCTATACTATACTATGATAAAAATTACACCATTATTTCTATATTGTATTTTGGTACTTGACTCAATAAGTCCATTTTGTCATAACTTTCATAGGACAAATACTTTAGCTAAAAACACATAATTGATTAAGTGTCACCCGTTTAAATAAAATTTATACTTGTCATGAAACTCAGTAAAATTCAAGTGATGACTGTCAAGAATCTTAGGCACATCACCATCAATATTAAAAATAGAAGCCCTTAATTATAAAACCCAAATCAATCAGCAACAAGCTCTGATCATTTGATATTTAGACTATCAATAATTAAATGATAATTGAACTATATGTAGATACATTTTCAGGGATCCACCATGACAAAACATTAATAATCTGTCAGAACAAAATTTTAGTGGATTAGTTAATAATCTGTTAAGAAATGACAACTAGTAATAGTATCATCTCTTATGACAACTTACATCCACTAAGGTAGATTTCCCAGTGGGAAAAGCAGATTTTTATCTGGTTTAGCTGGATGATGGGGGAATACTGAAATCCCAACACCATCTTATTCAGAAATTAAAAGATAAAATTCTGATTGATAATATGAATAAATAACCTTGGCTTTTCACAGGATTGAGCCAAACAAATAAGGCTCTAATCTGATGACCAGCTCACAACCCACAGAATTCCACCGTAGGAGACTTAGTCTTAATTCTGAAATGAGTTATACAACTATAAGTACCAAAAAATCTAACCCCATTTCAAGGGACCCTTCCAAGTCTCAAAAGTCCTACGCTATAGAAATTACAAGTTAGAAACTCAAAATAGAGTTCCCTACCAGTCCACCTTCAAAGGGAATTGACTCACATCATATTAGATAAAAAATGAATAGTGGGTATTATAAACTGCTGCAATTACAATCCATGAGTGGATATCCACTCCCTAGTACTATCCTTAAATCCCATTTAATCATTTTTATCTGATTTCCTTTGAGACCTTTATAATCCCAATCTCTTTGAATATCTTCTATTGATCAGCTATAAAAGGCTGATCATAATCTTTATCAATTTTATTTGAGGTTAGCCGACCAGAGGACAGACATATTGAGTGCTCAAAGGCAAAAACAACAATAAACTCTGACTTCTGAACTGAAACGCCCACATGAGAGATTAAAAACAAGATTAACTAAAAACACTAACCAGGCGGGAAAGCTAATAACTTCCAACAGACCATGGTGGAGGGTAAGGGGGACTGGGAGGCAGTTTGGTACCTAAACCAATGCCACATTTGGCTCTGACTAAGGCAGACAGAAAAAGTGTGGGGGTATCCACAGCATGAGGTCCAAGATGCTCAAAAGGTGGGTCAATTGAGGTAACTAGGCCATGATGAGGGCCTCAAAATAATTAGCAAGTTGATGATCAGCATCCATGCAGAAATTAGGCATATAAGATATCTAGTTGGCATTTGGAGAGATAATACACTTAGCCCTAAACCCTGATTGTGCAAAAAAATTGAAACAGTAGCATGCGTGGTGCTGTGTACTTTGTGATTTCAGATTGGGCAGTGTGGGGAAATTCAGGGAGAATATGGGATTGTGCAAACCTCCTACTAGTATGGAGATTGCTTGATGGTAGGCTTTACATTGGGGAATCTTTTAAGGGAGGCGGCTGCCAATATGGTGAGCTGATGTTCTTAAGATGTGGCTCAGCATTTGTCTTAGGAATATATTGCTTAAGGTTGGGCAGTCTATTAAAGTCAGAGTTCCAAAGTTGATTGAAGATAATGACTTCAGGTGGTGATAAATGATTTTACCTGATTTTCTAACCTCACTAATAATTCCATAAATTTTGATTAAGTTTAGTAAGAGCAGTTATGGAAATTTGGATGTAGGGGAGCAAATAGGATAGCTCTCAGGGGGATTTGGTAATTTAAGCCTGATTCTGATTGGCTGAACTCAATGCAAGTAGTTGAGTGAGGTGGGAGGTATGAATGGGGGTGGAAGCTTTGTTCTGGACCAGCAATTGAGTGGTCTAGGGTGGAAGGGGTTTTAAAACACCCCATGCAGAAGAAGGCGGTGCAGCTGCTGAGGTGGAGCTGATGTCAGCAGTGCAGAGGCATGCTTTTTGGTATGGTCTAAAGTAAAACAGATAGGTCAAATATTCCAACCATTGTTGACTCTAGACACAAAGCAATAATCTGGTGCTAAAGCAAGGTGAGCACACAGAAAGATCTGCTGGATATTATAGGGTAGTAGGGGTTGAGGGTAGCAATGGCATAAGGGGCAACAAGGTGATCTACACTATAAGGTATGGTAAAGTTGAGGATAGGTTTGGTTCTATAGGCTGAATGCCCTGTTAAGGATGCATTGTATAAAAGCTGGGCTGGGAGATATGAAGGTAGGTTTTCAAAAGATACTACCATTATGGTATTGGTAGGAATTCAGATATAAGTGGTGGGAACAGGAGTGTTTTTTAAATAAAGGTGTCTGTAAGTCCAGGGGACCATTTACTCTGCCTATACTGGGCAGTGTTCCCATTCCCACCAAAAAAGGGTCCAAAAAGGGAAGCTGTTCCTCTCACTTCACAGGGAGATCTCGCCCATGTGGTAGACGAGCGGTGGGTAAAAACTATTCCTTTGAAGATCACACCACCTGTCCCCACAATTTCCTCCACTGAATTAGTATAAAGAATTGAGGAAATTTGCGCTGAAATACTGGAAAACTGCAACTCACATGGATCTAAAGGTCCTCATGAAGTCAATGGAATCAAGTCCTCAAAATCAAGTTCAGAAGCCTTAAACCCTTGTCAATAAAGCTGAAAAAATTTGTGTCCGTTTATTTTTAACTAATAACCCATATAAATTATTACTTTCACATGTTCAGTTCTTATGCAATTCGTCCATGTTGTATTGTTATTGATATAATTGGTTGATATTAGTATGACGACTATTATCCATAGTTGAATGAAATTCTTAGACCTTGGCCCAATGCTCAGCCAGTATTTCTGCTCAAAATACTTGAGATGTCTAAAAAGAGGGATTTGTTCCCTCATACTGTCTAACCCGATAATTTCTGAGATTCCCCGGTGAATTTTATCCAGTTTGACACACAGTTGGCAGCAATCCCTGATTTTTTTCCGCTTCTTCTCTGGATCCCCACTCAGATCCTTACTCTTTTCCTTAAAAGTTACCCAATTATTGCACACAGCAATAATATCCTTGAGAAAGAATAGAACAAATGGATGCTGGAGTTTGCTATACTGTTATATCTACCATATACTGCAAAACAATAGAACGTTTTTTATTATAAGTGAATTCTAGGGAATTTATAGTGGGGATTTGGTCGTCTAACCCTCAGTTGACACCTCTTCAATGAAAAGGCAGCCGTTTCCATTGAATCACCCATCCTTGTCTCAGCAGCAATGATCTTCCCCATCCTGGCTAGGATTTAGTCATTGGACATCCTCAAGACCTAAAACGGAAAGAGTCAGAAAATGTGTCCCTAACGTTTTCCTCTCAATCCAAGTGAACCAACCATATATTGGCTAGCGACCTGCTTAGGTAATGGAACTTATTACCCATTATGGCAGGTCACTCACCAACTGATTGAATCATAAGTTGTAGGCGGCATCACTCACTTCAACTTAATCCTTAAATTCCCAATCAGTCAATGATGAAACCCGACTGATCCCAGTTGGTACACCTGATAGTTAATCAATTATCAGATGCCCCTATTTCGTCAGCAACTCCGCCCAACAAGATCTTAAGTATTCATCCAGATTGATCCCTGACGGATACAACAATTCAAATATCCCTAAATCCCCTGAAGATAGTTACTCCAAAATTAGGGTCCACCAATTTCCAATTCACCTCGCATTAGGGAATTATCCCCTAGCGATTCCTGGTAATCTAGCAGGCTGGGAATATGGGCAAAAAATCCCAACACCTTGGTTGACACCTCCTCAATGAAACATCATCCTTTACTGTTGAATAACCCATCCTCATCTCAGCAGCAATGGTTTTCTCATACTGGCTAGGATTCTGTCGTTGGACATCCTCAAGACCTAAAATAGAAAGAGTCAGAAAATGTGCCCCTAATGTTTTCCTCTCGATTCAAGTAAACCAGCCATATTTGACTAGCGACCTGCTTAGGTAATGGGACTTGTTACCCATTAAGGTGTGTCACAAAATAACTGA
This sequence comes from Massospora cicadina, assembly GCA_022478985.1. Lineage (NCBI taxonomy): Eukaryota > Fungi > Entomophthoromycota > Entomophthoromycetes > Entomophthorales > Entomophthoraceae > Massospora > Massospora cicadina. Next base: position 48,050 of record JAKSZP010005672.1, read on the forward strand.
TTGATTTGCTAGTTGCAGGTGGCATCACTCCCTCACAACTTACTACTTATATCAATTAGTAGGTGATGAAACCTGACCAATCACAATCAGTACACCTGATAGTTAATCACTATCAGATGCCCCTATTTTGTTAGCAACACCTCCTGACGAGATCTTAAGCATTCGTCCAGATTGATCCCTGATGGATCTGACCAGGCGAGTATTCTAAAATTCCCCAAACATAGTTACTCTGAAGTCAGGGTCAACCAATTTCCAATTCACCTCACATTAGGAAATATCCCCTAGCAATTCCTGGTAATCTAGCAGGCTGGGATTATGGCCAAAAATCCCAACAAAAACCCAATGGACACGCACATTCAAAAAAATGGGGAATCAAGTGTCAAATTCTTGGTAAAACTCGCCAATGGCATTGAGACATCAGGAAATGTTGCCATTGGTTTAAAATCTGCTTCAAAATATTTGGGGACAAAGCCTGATGGGCGTGTACCTCTAAGAATAATGTGTCCAGTGATGAATCCTCAGTTAAACTCGCCAATGGTATTGGGCCATTGGGATATGTTGTCACCAATTCAAAACTCACCACAAAAATATTGGGGACAAAGCCCAAAGGGCATGTACATCCTAAGACTAATGTACTGTTTGTTAATCTTCAATGAAACTTACCAATGTCGTTGGGTATTCATCAAATGTCACCACCAGCTCTGTTGGACATTTGCAAGTCCAATATTTTTAAAAAGAGCGTTTTGGATGAAAATGACAATAAAATTGACTAAAAGATCCTGGTCAATTCCTGGTGGAACCCCTCAAAATGGGGTAACACTTCTATTAATACTCAGGAAAAAACCACGAGTTCAGGCAGTCAGATTGCACAGAATCATTGACCAAATCTGAGGAGCCAAACTGAGGTCCCACCCCCTCTTACAGCAAATCTAGTAAAACCAACACCGCAGAGACTGGTCCCTTTTATAGGGTTAGAAGGGGTCCCACAAGGTGTAAATATTTTCGCGCCCAATGATTGGGTAAAACTTAAAATTGGTGCCACAGACATATCCTACCTGCAATCGAATTTTCATCATCTGTTCCATTAATGTGAGGTGAGTCTCTAGCAATCCAATAGGTTAAATCCCCATATACCCTAATTTGGACATTACTAGGAAATCCAAACTTCACAAGAACTTCCCTTTGAACCTCAATATAGTTTAAATACAGAGCTGCTAGATATCAAGAGGGTTTACTTCTTATCCCTTATATTGCGACCTATTAAGAAGCCTATAAAAACCAACTTTTTCTTATTTCAACACTACCATTATTTTAGAAAAAGTGGTTAAATCTCCACCAAAAATATTAATATTCTAGAAGTTTAGAAACTTAATTTTCCTACATTAATTGTTACAATTTTAGGGGCAAATCGCACCAACAAGCGCAACAAAAGCCTAATTTTTAACAAGTGGTGCTCACTACAGGGGTAGTACACCACAAAACCTTACTAAAATGGAGGGTGTTGGGGTAATTGACCCTCACAACCTCCCCGCAGCTTCTGAACCCCAGATAGATGCTTTAGCCCAGCAGCTAGCGCACTGTCTTGACTTAAAACACTTGAGCAGCGCATTTGCCAAGCCTCTCATGAGGCTGCTACAGTTATTGCTAGACCCTCTTTCAGAGATAAATCTACCCCACGTGAGGGTAGCATCGCCTCATTCCTCTTTGTGTATGAGGCTGGTATGGAAGGGAACACCAATCCTCAAAAAGTATAGTACATCCTCCCCTGCCTCAGCCAATCCGCCTAAGAGGTGATGGCACCTTACATGGTCACCCTTAAAACTTGGGCCAAAGTAATAAATGCGCTCAATGAGGTATTTGGCTCCACGCAGATCTTGTGTAGGAAGAAACAGGCGTTTATGTGCCAAAATCTACTGGAGGAAAATCAGTTGCCAACTTCATTGATCGTATTTACTGTGCCACCCAGCCTCTCCTGCTTGCCAAAATGCTACCTCTTGGTGACGCTGTTGCTGCTATCCTAACTGGTTTAGTCTCTCAAACCTCTTTAGCACAGCATATCATCTCTGCCAATCCTCATTTTAGGAATGACCGCGATATAAAAGAGGATTTATATGATGTTGTAGATTTCCATTACGCTGAGACTTCTCAAGGGGCTGAGTTGAACCCTCGATCATTACCTATGAAGTAACTCCCAACCATATACTAACTGAGGGAGTCCATGATGATCCCTAGGGGGCCCCCTATTCTGGTTAATACTCAGAGCCCAGCACCTCGGTGAAGCTAAACCTGATCTTACTTTGCAAAAAGAATTTGAAGGTTCCTAAGTTACCTCTTTAAGTAATCCAAAAGCTTGCTCCTAAGCCTAAATTCCCTCTCTCAGGTGACAATTGCCCTACCAACAATGGGTTCAAGGACCAGGTCACTAAAGCTAAACCAACTGTTTCCCCATTGCTCAAAACCGCTGATCAACCCTAAGCTGGTGTAGTTAAAGCATCAACTTCCACAACGCTATCTCCTCCAGACAGCTCTACTCTGAAACCTGTAGCCATGAGGCAGCCCAAACTCCCTAATTAGAAGGTCGAAAATAGAGCGCAACTATTCCAACGTCTCCCCCAAAAGTTAATAAGGTGGAGGAGCAATCCCAAGACCTATCCTGCCATAAGGTAAGCCCTGAACCTACCTCACACTCTATGGGCTCTTTAACATGAATCGATAACCCATCCAATGATGAATCTGAAGGGGGTTGTGAAGATGTGAGTCATTAGGTTTTAGGAGCCCCATGTGAAGTGGAGATACCTGACAGGTTAAACTCTGATAGAGTGGGAATGGCTAGGATCCCCGTCAAACTTATCTCCGCCAAGTGTTGAGGGGTTTTGAGGTTATTGACACTGCAGTGACGCTGACCAGTTTATTGGAACCTTGATCCGCTGAACCAGTTTGTTCATACCCTGAAGACTATCCAGGAGAAATACCCTGAGACTGCCAAACTACTTGCCTCTACTCTCCGTTTAGGGGGTCCTCTCTCTTTTCCCAATTTGGGTGGAACCTTAACCAAAGTGGAGGTTGTCATCAATGGAGCGCGGGTTAGACTATCCTTGACACTGGGTCCCCAGTAAACGTTGTGTCATCAAAGCTCATTAAAAAATTAAACTGGCCCCTGGCCTCTACTACACTCAAGAATTTAAGACTTCAGGCTTAAACAACAACTGTGCCATTGGGGCGTACTCTTCTCTGCCCATCCATATTGGGAAACTCATCTTGTCAGCTTCAGCGGTGGCCCTAACTAACAATATCTATGATCTACTCATTGGTATCCAGTTTATGCTCGAATATGAAGGTATTACTAACATGAAGCAAGCTTATCTCTTCCTGCTTAACTATGAGGTTCCCATGATTTTGACCAATAAAGAGCTTGATAAAAAAGATTATGTTTGCACAGTTGAGTATCCTTATTCAGCTTTATCCTTACATTACAGCACGGAAGGACACATACAAAAATGTTGCCTCAATCAGTGGTTGCCCTAGAAGGTATCCTATTTAAGCTTTGGAAGAGGTTGTCATTAAGGCTGGTGAACAAAGGGTAGTCGACAAAAATATTACCGTGCAAATCCCACACCACTGTATACTTCACCTAATTAGCATTGATGGAGTTAGTCCTTTGGAGCCCAGAGTTTTTCAGGCATGCTAGACCCCGCCTATCATCAACCTATCAATCTCCTGCTAGGTAATCTCACCAAGAAAGATATTGTTGTAAAAAATCATCAGGAGATTGGAAGAGTCATGCTGATTCCCCTTGGGGAATAAAGCAAGTTCACTGTATCAGATCTATGGTGGATATGGGCTTACCCGCCAACCGGTCTTTATGTGCTTACCTTCTGTTCAAATCTCTGATGAACTAACCCCAGCTGAGCTGGATAAAGTCCACACTCTGTTTAAGGCCTACAACGACATCTTCTATAAATCTGACAATGACTATAGGCACACGAAGTGGTGAACTTATACTATTTATGTTGGTGAGGCTCACCCTATCTGCTCCAAACCCTACCATAAATCCAAAGTTGAGGAGCTACAGATGCGGACGGAGCTCAAGCAGCTTTTGAACGCTGGGTTGCTAGTGCCTTCCCAAAGCCCTTTGTCATCCCCACTCCTATTGATAAAGAAGAAAAATGGAGGTCATCAGGTAGTGATAGACTATCAAAAATTAAACAACCTCATAAAGAATAATAGTTATCATACCCACATATTGATGACGCTCTAAACCCAACTCTCTGGGTCTAAAATCTTATCCGCCATGGACTTGGCTAGCAGTTATTGTTAAATGGACCTTTCTCCACAAGACAGGAGAACTCTGCTCTTATTTGCAGTGAGGGTCTTTTCCAACCTACCCGACTACCATAATGGTTGTGCAGCGCCTGCCACTTTTCAGTGGGTGATGGATCACATTCTCAAAAATCTTAAGATGAGCTGTTTGATTGTCTATCTTGATGATATCACCATCTTCTCCAAGGCTTCCAGTAAGCACCTCATTCATCTAAAGGAAGCTTTTCAACGTTTGCGGGCATTCAATATCAAACTGAAGCCCTCCAAATTCACGTTCTTTAAGAAAAAGATGGATTTTCTGGGGCACGCTATCTCACAAGATGGGATTCAACCCCTACAAGATAAGGTTGAAGTATATCAAGATGCCTGCGCCTAAAACCCTTTGTGACATCCTGAAATTTTGGTGCATGATGAGGTACTATCATCAATTCGTCCCCAAGTTCTCCCAGCTCAGTAAGCCCCTCATCCGCCTCCTAACTAAGAACACTCAGTATCATTGAGATTATGAACAAAAGTCCGCGTTTAAGACCCAGAAAAAGTTATTGCAAAAAAGGCCAATACTCCGCCACCTGACTACAGCAATCCTTTAATATTTATTTGGATGCCTCTGACTACGCTGTTAAAGCTTTCTTAGCTCAATTGGATGAGCATGGGGTCGATCATCCCATGTACTACTTTAATAAAATTCTGTCAAAAGCTGAGCTCAATCACAGCTTCACTGAGAAGGAGTTCCTGGCTGTCATGCTGCTGTAAAACAGATCGCCCATTCCTATATGGGACTTCCTTCAAAGTGATCACAGACCACGCCTCCCTAAAGTGGTTGCAGAATATGAAGGTTTCCATGGGATGGTTGTCTATCTGGCTCTGAAGGTCCAGCATTATGATATGATGATTGAGAACCGTGCTGGAACTCGCCATATGAATGTAGATTAGCTAACACGACCTATCATTCTTCACTTAGACAATAGTGAAGCTGAGAGGTTACATGATCTCCTTATGACTCTTGATGCGTGGGCTGATGAAGATGAACCAATACAGAAAATGCTAGCTTGACACTCCCACAACACCAAGGTGGAAAGTGAGAATTTATACAAGAAAGTAGGATTAAAATGGTTGCCCTATCTCTGGCTATCCGAGCGGGTACCTGTGATCATGGGGTCTCACACTATCATGGGCCATGGTGGAGTCCAAAAACCTATAAGAGGGTTAAAGAGCGGTATTACTGGGAAGGCATCATGGAGACCATAGCTGAAGTCCTGGATGCCTGTCTGACCTGTAAAAAGCAATCCAGCTATAAGACCAAGTATAAGTATCAACTGACTACGCCCAACAACCCTTCCACACCATAATTTGAACGTGGTAGGGCCTCACCTCAGACTACTGGTAGAAATCGTTATATCCTGGTCAGAGTTGATCATTTCACCAAATGGGTTGAAGCTGTTGCTATCCCCGCACAGACAGATTAAGCCACTGCTACCTTCTTACATCAATATATCTTCACGCAACATGACAGCCTCAAGTCACCCTCTGTGACAATGGGAAAACTCTACATCCAGAGTATAAAAACTCCTTTTCACTTCTATGAGAACAAAACAAATCTTCTCAGCCTCCTAAATTTATCTACAAATGGGGCCGTAGAAAGATTTAATGGAACCCTGGTATTAATACTCCGCAAAACGGCCATTTCAGACCCTCTCCATTAGGATCTGTACTTACCAAGTTCCCTCATGGCATACTGAATTAGAAATTATTGCATCCTAAAGTTGTCCCTTTCTTTGTGTTGTATGGCTGAGAACCTGGGGTACTATCTCTACTAGAAAAAGATATTTTCGCTGACAGAACTGACCCAGAGAAAGCCATGAAAAAGTTGGCCCAACACATCATCCAACTACAAGCGGAGGCTATGACTAACTTGGCCAAGACTGTCACTAAAGAAGGCCAAGAAGCTAATGAGCTCCAGGCCCTTCTCCATTCCTCTCAAGTATCCGACTTGGTATTGTATTGCCACAACTGCATCACTCCAAGAAGTGAGAAGCTCAGACTGATATGGTAAGGACCCTTTGTAGTCACATATAAGCGAGGGGATAAATACTCTATCAAATCCCTTGATTCTGGAGTAACCATCATTTGGGTCCAAGGCCAGTTTTTACGCTTTTATTTACCTCTAACACTCCTGAAGGAGGTAATGTCTTTCAAATTCAAGTCCAATATTGTAAAAAAAGCGTTTTGTATGAAAATGACAATAAAATTGGCCAAAAGATCCTGGTCAATTCATAGTGGAATCTCTCAAATCAGGGTAACACTTCTATTAAAACTTGGGCAAAAACCATGAGTTTGGGCAGTCAGATTGCACTGAATCATTGACCAAATCTGGGAGCCATTCTATGGTCCCTCCCCCTCTTACAGCAAATTTAGTAAAACAAACACCGCGGAAACTGGTTCCTTTTATAGGGTTGGAAGGGATCCTGAAAGGAGAAGTTATTTTCGCGCTCAATGATTGGGTAAAACACTAAAATTGTTGCCACAGACATATCCTACCTGAAATCGACTTTTCATCAGCTGTTCCGTCAAAGTAAGGCAAGTCTCCAGTGAACTGATAAGTCAAATCCCCATATTCCCTAATTTGGACATTACTAAGCAATCCAAACTTCACATTAATTTCCCTTTGAACCTCGATATACTTTAAATACAGAGCTGCTAGATATCAAGAGGGTTTGCTTCTTATCCCCCATATTGCAACCTAATTAAGGGACTATAAAAACCACCTTTTTGTTATTTCAAAACTTCCATTATTTTAAAAATAAGTGGTTAAATCTCCCCCTAAAAATATTTATCCTAACAGTTATGGACATTTAATTCTTCTGCATTAATTGTTGGAAATTAAGGGCTAAATTCACTATCAAGCATAATAAAAGCCTAAATTCTAAAAAGCCCAAAACCCTCCCCTCAAAAATTAGGATTGTCATTCAACGCATCTCTCTTGGCCAAACGGACACCAAAGCAACCTGGTGCGGGTGGGTTGGGTATCCCAAACCCATTTCTGACCTCTTGGGACTGCCCCTATGTGGGGTGGCCTTGGGAGTTTCCCATTGCCCATCAGGTGAGATACCATCGTGCTAACCATCAGAAACATGGTGAAACCACAATTTGGGCATCTGAGGTTAAAATGAAAGCAACTTGACTCACTACTGACTCTTTAAAAGTTGGTTCAAAATTGAATTTGTTTCACCCCCCCACTAGAGTTTGCCAAGTTAGGTCAAAACTTGAGGGCCATGATCCCATGCTTTGTTAAGTTATTCCTCAAAAGCTTTTCTATTTAAGCAGTCATAATACACTGATAAAGTGGACAGTCAATAATTAAATTACAATTCATTTAAAATCTTTTAGTTTCCTGATATTTTGGTTTATCTCAAATTAATTTGCCAAACTCCCTATGGCACTAACAATGTGGCCCCTTGGGCCTCATATTGGCTGGGCAATACCAGTCATGACAGTAACAATAGCTCCAACTGCAGTCAACTGGATGTATCATATAAGAACTTTCTGGGAATTCAACCCAATTTTTGAGGCCATCCATCAACAGAATATTTGTACCTTGTGGTCCTATCTGTATCCACTCCAGGCGAGGATCCATCCCCTCACTTCTGTCTTCAAGCCAAACTCCCCTATGGAAGGTCCCAAGCTGCAAAATCTGATCACACAACTCTATGCACCAAGATACACTGGGTCAGGAGTTGCAATAGCCTGGATTCTTTATGGGTTTCTTTTTACACTTGCAGCTCACTGGCGCTCAATTGTCACACAATTTCCGCAAAAGTCAACGTCATTTAAGTGACAATGCCTCTGGTATTCTGGCTTGCCTCTTTTGTGTTTTTGCATCCTGACTGGCAGGATAGTCTAAACATTATCTTCCATCTCCCTGACATAATCGGCCATCCATTGTTTCTGGCCATTCATCCCTACTCATAGAGATGGGCGCTGCAGTAATTTGCACCTACCGAAATGAACGTGAAGTCAGTAGTTTGTCTCCTGCTGTTTGTTTAGTCAGTCACCAATTTTTTGAGCAGCATTATAATAGCTTTGGAGGTTTTTCTCCATAGTAGAATGGTCCCATTGGCCGCTAATTTTCCCTCAACTCACCCTCAAGTGGGGAATCCAGCTGTTCCTTCCCAAGATGTTGCTAATCAGGTCCTCGATGCCCTTGTCAAGGTACAAGTGTGATCCGCAGTTGCCTTAAATAAAGCCGCTTCATTGTCCAATGCCCAGCAAGGTGTTGTCCTTTTGGATGCAGTTGAAGGCGAAGCCCATCAGTGAGTGCAAGTACTTCTGCATTCTTCTATTTGAGCAGGTGACCCTACCTTAATTTTCACAGCAGTATCAGCAGCTTTGAAACCCTCCTTGTCACATTCAGAACGTTTGTTTCAATTATTCTCTCTGATATCCAAAGCCTCTGCATATACTCTTTAGTCATAGCCTTCCATGAGCAAGCCCCAGCACTTGATCTCTCTAGTGATATGCTTCAAGAAATTTCAGATCCGCGTTGGATTCTGCCTCTGATCATCACAAATTTGGTCCACCCTATGGGTCAGTGAATCAAGTGTGCAAGGCAGTGACTTCCATTTATGCCTCTCTCCGCCATACTCCCCACCCTCAAGTTGGAAACTTCATGATCAGGCTGCCCAATGTGGTCTCAGATCCTGATCCTGTTGTTGAATCAGTATTGGTATTAATTTCAGGGTCATATGCTGCCCTCATGCCCAAATTGGTTGCTTCCAATTTACCTGATGGAGAGTTAATGAGAGTCCAACCCAAAGAAAACGGTTCAACCCCTCACTCCCAAATTTTGCTCCCATGAAAGAGCCCGATCTTTCCCCTAAATTGCTTTCTATCTCTTCAGTGTCATCAGAAATGACCGTATCTGCTAATAAATAGAATTCTACCTACTTTTTATTGCCAATATAAATTAGTATTGGAGCTTACCAGGTATCTTTTGAGGCCTTAGTTGAAAATGGAGAAGCGTGTAACTTTATGAGCATAGAGCTAGCCCATTAGCTTGATCTTGACCTGGACTTAGGTCCTGCGGTGATGTTTGCTTCATTTGCCTCCCAGACATCATACAAAGTACAGCGCCCAGTACCCTTCTTGGTTCATCAGTTTAGTCTTTTATTATTTCTCAGCAATGCCTAATCTTGTGTTCCCCATAATTTTGGTTGTTGGTTGGTGGCGTCAGCAGCATGTAAAGATTCATCTTGAGTCTAATATGCTGTAATTCTCCAATGGTCAGATAGAGGGCGAGTTTCTCTTACTGGATACTTTTACAAAAACTTGAGTTCAAGGATTGATTACTTCCTTGTTTCCCCTGCGGGCCTCCCATCAGATTTTTTGGAAGCATTGATGGGATATCAAAGTATTTTCATCTCCAAGAAGGCGGACCATCTCCCCACATACAGAATTTGACTTAGGTTTTCAGAAAATGGTGTAGATAGTGGACATAAAATGCCCACTGTACCCAAATACAGCGGAGGAGGAGGCTTCCCTCAATTCATGGTGGAATGACATTGTCAGGATCATGGGTTCATTACCACAGATCTCTTAATTGTTTGAGGCCAGGTGACCTGAAGCTCAAGGGTGATAAATAATTTTGCTTTTTCTTGGTCAAAAAAGTCTTTATACCAACTACTATGGCTGGCGAGGAAATTTTTAATAAATTACAATTTTGCCTTAAAATTGAGAAAAGGAGGTAAAAAGAGAAGTTTATTATCTTAGGAGCAGCAATATAAGGGTAATTGGGGAGGTGCTTGAGGAAAATTAAAACAGTCTAAGCTTAGATCTATTAAGATAAACAAATTGTGGATTTGGTGGCAGCCCCATTATCTTGGTCAAATATGATGCACTCGCTGCATGGATTGGATTTGAACCTCAAAATTAGGTTCTTCCAGGGAGCATTAGTTGACCGCATAAGTTGGGGTTGATACTCAACTTTAATAATTATCAAATTTTGTTAGGGATTGTTTCCGATAAAGGTTTGAGCTATATGGTCAGATCAGGATTGATTTCCATCAGCCAACACATCCAAATCTAACGTTTGGGTAGGAATCCTGACAATACCCCCTCTAGATCTTGGCAAAAGGGGAAAACGGATTGAGAAAGTGACTATGTATGCAGTTTTATGGCTGTGCCCAAAGAACCTCTATGATTGAGTGTTCATTGCCCTGTTTATATATGACTCAGTAAGGCCCTGACCAGTTGGTACCCAATTTGTTGTCACAACCTCCAAGCCAGTGATGGTAGAATAGGACTGGGTCATTCAATTGGAAGGTGTGTAGGGGGTCATGCTTATTATTAAATTGAGCAGTTTCTCTAATGGTTGTAGAAGATAGGTTTTTGGAATTTGGGCCTGAAGTTTAATAATTTCATTCACAATACTTCATATAGTGACTTCAGGGGCTCAGGGGAGGCTTGGTCAATCATAGCCTGTACTTTAGAAGGCAGATGGGGATTTCTGCCGTACAACGCTTAGAATGGCAACATCTTAGTTATTTGATGGTAACTAATCCTATAAGCCAGGATTGCACTAGGCAAATGTTGGTGCCAGTGAAGGGGGTCAGTCATGGCAATTTTCCAGAGGGTTGCAGTTAGAGTACCATTTACACACTCTACCATTCCATTGGTTACAGGAAGGTAGGGGGTTGAGATACCTATGTGGTTCCCATCAGGTCAGCTAAATCTTTTACCAGCAATGAAAGAATTTATGTCTGTTATCAAAAAAATGATGTTAGGGCACCCATGTTGGGTGATAATCTTATTTTATAAAAACGTGGCAGTAGCCTTTGCCAAAGCTGAGGGTAGTGATACGGCTTAGATCCACTAAGTTAGATGGTCCACAGATAATAGGAGGAACTGATGACCATTAAAGGCTTGAGGGTAGGTCCCACAACATTTATGTTAATAGCGTGGAAAGGTTCACATGGTGGAACCACTAGATGTTGTGATTGGGTATTAGGTCCAGCTTGGCTTTTACATAACAGGCAGGACTCTAATACACCTTGGATTGAAACAAGCATTACTTTCTCAATAACATAGAGTTTTAAGCCACTGGTAGGTTTTATTAATTCTCTTGTGGCTGACTTGCCAATGTCCCTCTAATATGATATTAGTTTGATTTAAAGGTTGTACATAGGGCACCCACTTTTTAGACACAGGTTTGCACAATTGGCCGTTTTTGACTTGGAGATTTGCCGGTCTTTTAGATAATTACTTTTGAAGGATCGTAGATTCATCCTTCCATATATGTGGTTGGTTTATGAGATCATAGAGTCAATCCACTTCATGGTCCGTTAAAGTTAATATGGGAAGCTAAGATAGGCAATCCACAGATTAGTGGATAGGCCCTGGTCAGTGGATAATAGTAAAGTCGTAGTTTTGAAGTTTTAACTTCATCAGGATAATATCCCATCAGGGTCCTTCACTTGCTGTAGCCATTGTAAGGAAGCATGATTAATAATGATGATGAAATGCTTCCCATATAAATAAGGTCAGAAATTCTTAATAGCCAGTAGGACCACCAAGAATTGACTTTCCATAATGCTATAATTGAGTTTGGCTTTAGACAAGGTCATGATATAATAGGCGATAGGATGGTTCACTAAGGTTTCATCGTGTTGAGAAGTATAGCTCCAATGGCAATATTGCTAGCATTGGTAAAAATGAGAAAAGTTTTAACGAAATTTGGGTGGATAAGTACTGGAGAGTGGGAGAGAGAGATGCGTAGTAGATCAAAAGCCTACTGTTGCTCTTCTCTCCATTGGAATAGTATCCTTTCTTCAGTGGATACACCAGAGGCTTGGAAGTGTCTGCAAAGTGGGGGATAAATTAGCAATAATATTCCATCGCCCCTAAGAAAACTTGTATGTCTTGTAGAGATTAAGAGGTCATCTTATCAATGGCTAAGACCTTGTCATCCATCAGGGATATTCTATTCTGGCTTTACTGACCTTATGTCCCAAAAAATCCATCTCACTATGAAAAAAGAGCATTTTTGACAGCTTTATTTTTAATGACAATTGCCATAACCGCTGAAAGACTTTCCTGAGGTGATCTAGATGTTTGGTAAATGTTCTCTAAAAAACGGTAATATTATTAAGATAAACTAGAACGCAGGAGCGTTTTAAATCGCTAATAGTCTGTCCATGGAGCTGGAAGGTATCAAGGGGCGTTACAAAGCCCCTGTGGCATTTGATTGGGCATGAATAATCCTTCACTTGTGATGAGAGCGCATTTTTTACAATCTTTTGATGACAGATCTACTTGCTAATACCCACTGGTGAAATCCATAGTTGAGAAATAGTGGGACCCCAACATCAAGTGTAAGGAGTCATCTATACGCAGAAAGGGATAGCTGTCTTTGTGAGTGATAGAGTTGAGGTGGCAATAATCCATGACAACATGGTGCCACCATCCTTCTTCCAAATTAATAAGAGTGGGGAAGCCCATGGGCTTTTAGAAGGCACTAGTAAACCAGCCTTCAACAATTGCTGTAACTCTAAGGCCACTTGAGCCTCCTTTACTTTGGATTTTATCTGGTTGGGATTTGAATGGAGGGTGATCCTCCATCTCAATTTGTTGAATTACCTCTAGACACTTTCCCATAGTCACTTGGCCCCGAGGAGAAAATATCTCCAAATTCCTCTAAGAGGTTTTTGATATGCTGGCAATTGTTTGGGGTAAGATTGTCCCCAAATCTACTCTCAACCAGAGCTATGGTAGGTAGGGGATCAAATCTAAATCTTTAATTAATTCAAAACAACTCACATTGGCAATATTCTCAATGGAATATAGTTTTACATAAGCAATAGGGGCATGCCGAGGTACTTGGTGGTTTTCAGTGGTTAAATTCCCTAAGAGATAGATTTCCCATAGGCAGGATCCAAAATCCCCCAGCAAGTCAATGCTTCCTTGATGGAAGTTTTTGGGTGTCCACTAAGATCCAAAATTTGATTAGGAGGGGTGAGAATCTGAATCCCCATATCCGTAATAACTTGTGAGCCAGAGGGCATTGTGATAGGATGAGAGGCATACAGAGGAATTACATCTTTGACTTTCACAGCCTCCGTGGGTAACTTAGTTTTTCGTCCAAAGACTTGGTATTCAACTTTGCAAATGGAGGGAGGGTATTCAAGGAGGCATGTCCATTTTTGGGGCTCCTTTACTTTTAATGGGGAGTCTAAATATTAATGGAATTCAATAACCTAGTAGGGATAGGTACTTTTCCTTATGGATGATGATGCAATCTAATTTCCGCATCAGTTGGATCCCAATAAGAAACTCAAAAGTATCTTTTTCTAGCGCAATGGTGGGGGCAGTAATTAATGGTTTCCTGAATTAAAGGGGAAGGCAGAATATGCTCCAATCGCCTTAGTTGACTGACTACTTGCCATCCAATATTAAGCTTTGTGAATCAAGTCCAGAGCTATTTTATTTTTTGGATAAGTCGGGAGGAAATAACATTAACCAGAGAACCAGTGTCAATTATTGACAGTACTTTAACCTTATGTACAACTACCTCAACTCAAACCACTGAAGACCCAAACTGGGAAGTAACAGCTAGTAGACCGTCAGTAGGTATTTGCAGCAAAGCAAAAGGAGGATTCTGCTGAGGCCAAGCTACAGGATGTTCAATGCGTTTAAAAGTCTTATCTGCCAAATCTTGGCTATCCATCGAAGAGTTAACTGCCAAAATTTGTTTGAGTAACTGACCAACATAAAATTAAGAAATCTGGAGATTTTTTTCCTTGAATAGAAAGAGGTGCTTCATTTCTGCATGGGCAACTAACACAAAACAACCTGAAGTGCTTGGAATATAGCTAGAACTAGAACAAGGGTCTTAAGGCACTTGATTATCATCAGCATAGGGAGCCTCTACCTTATACTGACTGATCTTTTGCCGCCTTAAGTTGGAGTATGCAACAAAAGTCCACAGTGTGGTTGAATCTTTTGCAATGGGCGCAGTATAATTCAGGAGTCAGCAATTCAGGGGAGTAACAGCTAACACTTGAAACTGGGGCTTATTGTTTTTAAAACAAGGTGGCCCAGCGAGTTTATGTAGTTTGGCTGGAATTTTCAAAAAGGCTTTTTATTAAGCAAGGAAGTCAAGTTGGGTTTTAACACTTTTAGGTAAAGTAGGATATTAATCATATTTTCATTTGCCATAAAATGAGGCGGTGATGGCATCATCTAACGTAAGACAATTCCCTGCAACCAGAGTTTGAGTTTCAAGGTAAAACCATTGGGCGAATTTGCTGATAGTTTTCCTCTGATTGAGGTTGATGCCCATGAAGGTCTGTTTTAGGTTGGATAGAGTTAGGTCACTCCCAAATTCCTGGAGCAAGGCATCCTTGGCGTCAGTCTAAGTAAGGCAATGCATAAAATGGGGGACCATAAAATCTTGAGCCATGCAACTAAGACAGTTCTCCAGATGTTTAAGCCATTGGTGATTGGTCGCTTCCTCCATAGAGCTTTCATAACAATATAAGAAGGAGAAGATACTTCCCTCCCCAGGGACGAATTTTTCTTAATGAAGGTTTAAATGTACCACTAGGGGGTTGGAGGCAAAATTACATGAACCAGATACTGGAACCATTATTTCACCTAATGACAAAGTAGTATCTCAGGAATACATATGAGGTGAAGTGCATCCACTTGACTCTGCATATCGTTAAGATTGTCAATTATTAAATCTATTCGTTCATGAGCAGCACTGAGAGCCAATTTTGTGGTGACAAGCTGGCTTAATTGCCGCATTTTATTTTTAAAGAAGTATTGGCAACTTGGAGTTCAAGTTGATGTTGTTCAGTGGTGAGCACTCTTTGCTCCAATCAGCATACCACAGCAGGTAGGGCTGCCAAGGTCCTAAGGCGTTTGTGATGAGCAGGTAAGGAAACTTCAGGAGAAAGGGGAACTGCATCCCAAGTGAGTTAATCTCCTTAGGCAATGCATCCCAAATTGAACATTGAGTGTTTTTACTTGTTGCATTAATGCCTGAAGGCGTTCATTGGAGATTTCTGGGTCAACATTGGGTCCCAGAGATCCTCTGGTCCCAGGGGGTCCCTGTCCACCATCTTGTCCGTCATGATCAGGGGGTCCTCTTTCACCATCCTGTCCATCCCAACCGGGGTCCCCATTCACCATCACGCCCATCATAGCTGAAGGGTCCACAATTACCAGGCACCCCTTTTTTAGCACTAGTGGTTCCCACCCTAAAAGGGGGAGCCACCACGCATCTTTATTTTAAAATGGGCCAAACAAAGGGATTATCATAAAATTAAAAAAATTCCTAATATAGCCCCTAGGTTATCAGCCTAGGAAGCCATATCAGATGGCAAGGAGGCTTTGAGGAAACTTTTGTCCAGCGCCCGCTTTAGCTGGTGGACCATGGCAGACAGCATTGGGGTGGGAGCATCAGCGACATGGGGCAGAAGGAGGTATAGTTGGGGGTTTTCTTTGTTAATGAGGCCAGCGGTGTCCAACGCCTCAATGTATTGAGCAAGTTGATGCTCAGCAAAAATGATGAGAGCTGGCACACAAGTAAATGACTTGATGCGCTGGCTCACCAGGCACCCCTTAAGGTCCTGAGGTATGGAATATTCTGGCCAGCCTGTAATTCATAGATCATCACCTCCAATGATTGGAGGCGTTCATCCACAGAGGTGAAAAGTTATCAAATTCAGAGTGTACTTTGCAGGTACAATCTACAACCTGGTTATGAATACTGATATCTTGTTGACTAAAATGAGAAGTGACTTCCATTCAAACATAACTCATGACTCCTTGATCCAGGCGAGTTATTAAATATTGTATCTCATTATTAAGCTGCCAATTTTTTTATTTAACTGAGGCAAGCCGACCAGTGGATGGGCATTACCGAGTATGTGTGAAAAATGAAGATAGATAGTTTTGGGCACCCCGGGGTACTCAGGTTAACCCTGTTGCCAGCGGGACTTCCAGGTATGGGGGGTTGGTGCGCTACTTTGAGGGGGTTTCCCTCGCTATGGAGCAGGTGTGAAGGAAGGGGTCTGTATGGAGGAACCAGAGTGGGAACCACGATTCTATGAGCGCCTGTTGCCTTGGCCTCATATATCCATAGAGCCATGCTTGGAAGTGCTCCAGTAAGTGGACGTGGAACCTGTTGATAACCCCATGGATGGTTGGGACTGTGCCCTGAACGCATCTAAGGAAATGGTGTGGATTGTCCACATTGCAATGGGTATCATTAGGGAGCGGAGGGTAGATGGGATTGGTGATTCAATCTGGAGCACGAGGAGGCTCTTTGATATAGAAAATTCCTGCTCGTTTTGGATCTTAAGCAGGCGCGCGACTTCCTGCCATATGGCTTTGGTTGGGGGGCATGTATATAGGTGGTGATATAGGGAGTTCTCCCCTCCACATACTGCGCATGTTGCGTGGAGGAAATTGGAGTGGTCCGCCATCCTATAGGTCCTTCTCAGACAGCGCCAGGCGTTGGCTCTTACCCTCAGCTGTAGGAGTGGGTGGTGCATCATTCTCCACACTGTCTTCTGTGTTGTTAAATCGTAGGGGATGTCCAACGCATCTAGGTATTTGATTCTAGCAATGGTTGGGGTCATATCAAGCATGTCTCTCTGGGGGTGGTTTTCTGGATTTCTTAATTTAAAGTGGGGGCTGGGTCGTCCCCTTCCCTGCACAGTGCCAGTGTTCTCTACGGTCCATCCCATGCAATGGATGGTTTGGAGGATACATTTGAAGTGAGGGGGGGTTCATGCGGGCCCATTGCGGTAGGGTGTTTAGCAAGGTATGATAGTAGTCTGGATGGGCTATGTGGGTTGGTTAATTTGAGCGCCTGTGCGAAGTTAATTCTCGCTGCCCTGGACCAGTGTTGTTGTGGGAGGTCTGGGGCAAGGATTTCCTTAACCAGGTACCCAGGATGCGGTTGGCGTGGCTCTCAAAATCTATTATTCCCATGCCTCCGCTTGAGCGTGGGCCAAAGAGTGTTTCCATCTGTATGGGAGGATGGGATCTGGGCCACAGATAGCCCTGGATGAGCGCGCGGATTGATGTTATAAAGATGGGTGAGAAGGCGATTGCGTGGGCAGGGTACCATAGTATTGGGAGGATGAGTGAGCTAGCAACTGCTACTCTCCCTGTTAGTCCTGGGGATCTTCCCTTGAGGGAGGCGACGCGTTTGGATACCCGCTGTAGTAAGTTGCTTTCCATTGTCTCATTGGCATATCCCCCTGTTTCCAGACATATCCCGAGGTGGTGGACAGGAGTAGTGGTGGGAGGTGATGCAAAGGGTAAGATGAGTGGGTTTTTCCTTTGTATGGGGTATGAGGTTCTGGTGTTGTAGCCCAGTTGTTAGTGTACTTGCCTAAGAGAATGATTTCTGTTTTCCTTTTGTTAAGCGATGCATTGCTCATCATGGAGTATTCCTCTAGGGTGCATTCCAGCTTTCGGGCATCATTGTTGTTAGCTATACCTACCACGCAGTCATCCGCAAAGGCCAGTATCTTGACTGTTGGCTGGCCTTGTGCAGTTATGCCCATGACTGTGAGTCAGTTACGCGGAGGAGTGGATTAAAACTGAAATTAGACAGTAGTGGGCTGAGGGGGTCCCCTTGTTTGAGCCCTCTGTGTGGTGTGATCTTGCTAGTTAGGAAGCCAAGGCCGCATACAGCCATGATTGCAGATTCTGTGAGGAGCATCGCCCAGTTTTATGAATCTGGGTGGGAGTTTGAAAGCGTGTAGGCATTCCTTTAGGTATGACCAGCTAACGCGGTCATATGCCTTTTCCTGGTCTAAGAAGACTAGGGCTCCAGTTGCTTCAGACTGACATATGTTTGCAACATGATGTATGTTGTTCCAGATTGAGCGCCCTGGTATAAACCCAACCTGATTGGGTGATAAGACGTCAGAGGCAATTGCACCTAATCTGGCTGCTAAAATTTTTGTTAGAATTTTTGTGTCAGTATTAGATAGTGCGATTGGACGCCAGTTGGCCAGGTCCAATCTGACACCCTTTTTATATAAGATTATGACATATGATTCATGGCCACCAGGTAAGAGGCGTGTTTCCAGCAATCACTGGTTCATAGACACCAATAGGAGGGGGGCAATTTGTTGAAAATATTTTTTGTAAAATTTGTAGGGTATCCCATCAGGCCCTGGGCATTTCCTACATGTTGCACCGCGGATTGTATCCCAAGGCTCCTCCCATGTAAATAGATTTAAAATATTGTAGTTAGGCGGTGTGCTTTGTAATCTGGTGGTTTGTATAAATTTTGTGATTTTTTGTGGGTCTGTCAGCATATCGCAGTATAATTTGGTGTAATAGCGGTGTACTTCTGCCTTGACCTCCTCAGGGTCAGTTTCCATGGTGCCGTCAGTCTTGCAGACCTGTGTGCATGTGGGCTGGTTGCCGCGGGAGTGTAATTGGTGGAAGAAATATGTCAAACATGTTTCTCCTTCCTTTATGAACTTACCTTTGTTTGATACTTTGATTCTGTGTTGATGCTTGAAGATGAGGGTGTTTAGTTGGGCGGATATTTCCGCCCATTTGCATCCCCAGTTGGGGCTATAACCAGGTCTCGGAGTGTTATGCTCAAGGTGGTCCAGTTCCGCCAAGGTACGCCTGATTGTGGCTGTATTGGCGGTGTACTTATGTGATGTGATATGTCAGGTTTTGTTGATTAGTTCCTTCTTGAAATTTGCCCATGTTGCAATGGGATCCAAAGTGAATGGGGCTGTGAATTCTTGTTTAGTGGCCTCGTGTTCAATCCATTCAGTTATTTCAGGTAATTTTATGTTTTCTGGGTGTAACTTTCTCCAGGGCAACACCTGTGCATGGGTTTGGGTTGGCGATAACTGCACCGAAACAAGTCAATGGTCAGAAAAATTGACTTTTTTGTTGTAAATTTGGAAATTCTTGATCGTTGGGATTGCAGAATGAGGATGTGATCAATGTGGCTCATTGATATGATTGTTCCCTCATGTATGTTGGGCCGTGTCATGTGGGGAAGGAGTGGTGATCTGGGGGGAGGGCATCCTGTAGGCCAAGGGATGCCTTCATTGTGTGGAATTTGATGCGTCCCGGAGGGTATCCCCTGGGGTTCAGCCATCAGTCCGTGTTGGGGTTATCCCAGCAGTTAAAGTCACTCAACAGGATGGTATCTGGTGGGAGGGTGAGTGTTGGAATGGTTTTAAAAATTGTTTTCTCTTGGCTGCAGTGCACAGTGCATAGATGCATGCTATTGAGATTGTTTCCTCTTGGCATGTGATTGTTGCTACCAGGACGCGGCCATGAAGGTATGATGAGGAGTTTGTAATTTTTAATTTTTTGTTATTTTGAATGATCACCCCACAGTGAGATGTCCATGCCGATTGTGATGGTGAGACCCTGGCTGACTAGGATCCTTCTTCCCCTTGTAGACAGTGGGTATCTTGGATGGCCAAGATTTCTACAAGGGGTTTTCACAGGAAGTCCAGCTTTTTGGCTTGGGACGTTTGAGCCCTGGCTCCCGCTATGTTTAGCATCCCTATTGACACTGAGGTGCCCACAGCGCCTCAGGAGCGGTTGGGAGGGCCCTCTGGCCCTAACTTACCATGGCTCATTTTGGCCATGCTCCGCGTCTGTACTCCAACTCTCTCAGTGACAATGTCAATTCCCTTGATCTGACTCGATTTTTTGCAGGAATTGTGGTTTTTGGAATCTGCATTATCTTTTCTTACACGTATCTCATGATGGTTCAATGTGGGGTGCTGATTGGGTTCTGTAATTTTGGGGTTTGAATTTGGAGAATTGTGCACCGCATTTTTTGCCCATATTGTGGTTGAATTGTTCCTCAAAGTTTGCATGATTTATGTTGCTTGGTGACTCAGTCGAATTGCTGTGAAAATTTTCAACCTGGGCATATTGTTCTGATTGGTTGGCTCAGCGAATATCTTAAATATCCTCTTGAATTTTTCCGGGGTCAATGGATGATTCCGCATGTGCTGCCACCTCAGCCGCTGCCCACTTGCAGGCTTTTTGTGCCACTTTGTGTTGTTTATGTGTAACTGGGTCCACGATGGAATAAAGTCCATCTTCACCCCAGCGGAATGGGTGGTGACCATCAGTCATTCTGGCGAAGTTTTCATTACTTTCGTCCATGGCTTCCTCACAGTAGTCTGCTTCCATTAAGCCTTCCTTTATGGGGCATGCGTGTTCCTTGTGTCCCAATGAACCGCAGTGGTTGCATATAGGTGGTGCGCATTCCGGTGTAACCTGGAATGCAGATGACTGTCCCCCATCCACAAAGTGAAACTCTTCTGTGTGGTGGATTCTTGATAAGTCATCTTCCACTTCAGGGAATGGGTTGATAATGGCGATAGCTTTGCCTGTGCACAGGGTTGGCATCAGGCAAAATCGTTGTAATTTGAGTTGCATAATTTCTCCATAGGCTACAAGCCCTTTGCGGAGCTCCACCTCAATTACCTTACAAGGAAGGTTTGTAGGGAGTGAGTCAAATGAGATGAACAAAGTTTTTGCTTTGTTCCATCTGGTGCGCATGGTGTGCACTATTTTTTGCCCTTGGGAAGGGCAATTTTGATGTAGACTTTTGCTGTGGCCTCCGCTTCTTCAGCTGTTTTGAAACCAATATTGATCCAGCCGCGGCCCATGTTGTTGGTGGTGACATATACTGCGTGGGGAAAAAGAAAGGGCTGTGCCTCAAATGTTTACTCCCACAGGGTCGGGGACTCATCCCCAAGGAAGAGTCAGAGCCCCTGCTCCACCTTTGAAAGGGGTTGGTTACATTGGATATAATTGTATTGATCTTATTTTATAGTAAACAACATAAACCCGGACAGTGTCTGAGTTTGTGGTTTCTTGGTGGCTTGGGTTCCTGGTCCCCCTCCAGGGCGTTGCTTGCCCTTGGGTTCACCATTTTGCGCACCTCTTGATGCAACTCTCGCCCAGGTTTCAGATTTATTATTAAAATTCGCCCATCTCTCCTATGTAATTATCAAATGTTGCTGTTTGAAAAAAATCGTAGTAACTAAAGTGATTGGTAAGGAAAGAAAAGCTAAGCTGCCAATTTTAAAATAGAATTTCAGTTTTCATTGCTAAACTGGGAGGCATATTGATAGAATTGGAGGAGCTGCAATTATATTAGCTCTGATAACTGCAAGTGTCAGAGTAATTCCTGATGATGGAATCTCACTACTTGAAGTAGATGGTACAAGATGGGATTTATAAAGTGACGCAGATAGCGTTCATATGTCAAGCTCCAACCTGTTATATATCGAGTGAAGATCTTTGAGATAATATCATCATAGGGGCTGGCAGAGCAAGAGCCTATCTTCTATTAGCTTGGCTTCTGTCATAGTTGGATGACATAATAGTAGGCACTGATGCTAGGGATAAGGCTGGGCGTCAGGAGGCCCATAAGATGAAGCTTCAGGCTCTTCCAGACCTAATGCACACCTTAGATCAACGCTGGGTGCAAGCCAAGCATGCCCAGGTTGATACTAATGGGGTGTAAAACGCCCAGCCTCTTATCTCGGCTCAGGCCCTAAAATGGATGATTTATGTTTTAAATGATAACGGTTCAATTTGCTAGGTTGGAGAGCAAGGGTTTGAGTCCCACTCCAGCTATGAAATTTTAACTTCAGGTAAAATAAGGCTTCAATTGATTACTCGAGTGAAGGCACTTTCAGTATATTTTACCAAAATGGATGGAAGTGTCTGTTTATTGGAGCGTCAAGGCTTGGGTGCATTTCTGCAGAACCCAAATTTCCCCGGTTCATTTTAAATATGTTTTTGCGATCAACACTCCTTGTTGATCGACTTTCCTAATAAAAACACCCGTTATTTTACATTTTTTCAATGGTTCCTTGGGCCAACTTAGTGGTGGACCTCTTTGGGGAGGTCTCCAAACAGGTGGGCCACTACCTTATCTCACAATTTACCAAATCCCAGGGGCACCTGTGGGCCGCCCAGGTCCCCTCCAGATTGAGGTACCCAAAGCCCCTGACGTCAAGCCACACTTGATTATGGACGCCCCTCTGGGGTCCACTTAAGAGGTGATGTTCCTTACTTACCTGGTATTTTATGTTGCTCTTTACACGCTTGCCTGGGGTACCCTTTGCACTGGAACCACTTGAGGTGCCTTCCTACCCATTCTTTTAACGGCTAGTTCCCTAGGCCATGTGGATTTACATCCCACATCACCTTGCTGGGAATGAGAGAGTTACAGACACCCTTTTGACATTAGTTGATCAACCTTTTTATTATACGTGCATAAGAATTATCCGTGTGGGACTTTCTTTATTAGTAAATTGGGTGCGCTGGCCATTTGTCACTGCCACGATGGTGCTCACAACAGTGCTCTCATTTGGTTTTGTACTTGTGCGTCTCAACGTTATTCTTGCAACTACTAATTGGGAAGTGCCCACCCTTCCTGCTTGTACCTGGTGGTCTCGGACTTTTCATGATCCTAAGATTGTGATTCCCTGCCTTTCTCCCGAGATTTACTTGAAAATCATCAGGCCTTAGCTTCCCTGGAACCATAACCTCGCTAGGAAAAAACAATTCGTCAGTTTCCCATCCACTTTTGCGAGTAGTGGATCTATTGTTCCAGTTGTCTCCTGAGGCGGGTGATTGGGTTTTTGTGGTACTCTGCACACAGCCGCTTTTGTGGCAAGCAATAGGGGGTTTGGAACAGGTCTTGGAGCAGAATCGACCTGATGAAGCCTCCTTCCATTCCTTCTTCGAGTTCTTTTCTCTGCGTCAAGTGGGTCATCTGATGAAAGTATACTTGAGTGAATTCTGCGAAAAAGCCCAGGCTTTGCCTTTAACTGACAAAGTTAAAACGTCATTTCTCTGTTTGACCTTGGACATCTCAATGCAAAACTCCCCAATTTGGCAGTCGCCTCCTTCCAAATTTAATCATCTTGTCAAAACCCTTTGGGGTAGTTTCTCCACCCCAACCCAGAAGGGGCCAGGTAATTTGGCCGTCATTAGATCAAATCATATAAATATGGGAGCTGAAAAGCTGCGCGCGCTCTCTGGAAATGAAGGAATATTATCCTTCTAATCCTTCTACTTCTTCCAAATTTGGAAATATACAGGGGTCTAGACCTGAGAATGAGGTAAAGGTTTCAGATGGTTCTGTTGTGATGATGTCACCCATGACCATCCCTATAAATAGCGCTTCCTCGACTAGTGATTTCTCCTTGAAGCGTGAGATGCTTCCCACTGACTCCTCCCCATCTCGGTGGAAATTGGGAACATCAAAGGGTCCAAACCTGAACTTAACAAAACCAATTCCATTATTGTTTTTTTCCCCAACACGTTTCCGAGGTGCATGCTGAGGCATCAGCTCAGGGCTTGGGGGTGATGGCCCTGGATAGCGATGCGCACTAAACCCTTGGAATGAGTTAGGGTTTGTTCGAACAAAAAAAACGCGTTTTATAACATGAGCGATCTATCCCAAAACGAACCTTTTATTTGCTCATATGGTCTGGATGAGGACTCCATTTCAGTCTACCAGATTACTCCTGAGAACCCTTGTTTGACCCCTACCATGATTAGGGGTTCTCAGGAAGTGGAGAAAGAACTTCATCACAAATTTAAAGATGTATATGCACCTGCAGAAGGTGTGGTAGGATATGTGGCCTCAGTAGTAAGAGTGGCCCACTATCCTTCCCCCTTCTATGATTCCAAAACATACCCTGATGGCTTGTTCAAGCCAGAGGAAGAATTTGGTGGTGAGTTGATGGCGTTTTCTTCATTGAATAAATCTCATTCTGGATACTTCTTGTTGTCTGCTACCCTTACATCCTCTTATGTAAAGTTCAGCACAACTATTTTGGTGGATACTGGTGCCTCAAATAATTTTATTGACCAAAATCTTGCTGACTACCTTGAGTTGAGTTACTCACCAGGTGGTATGGTTAGAGGTGGGTCTTCTCAAGGTATCCCTACACTAAACATCATGGAGTCAGTCAATTTCCAGATAGACTCTTATCTATTGTCTGATCAGTTTCAAGCTATCAGAAACCTCTTGTTTCCCATCATTTTGGGTGTTGAGTGGTGGCGGAATTTGACGTCAGAACAAATTTAAAAGAAAACACTTTATCCTTATCATTAACAAACGGTCACCAGTTGATTGTTCCTCTGTCAGAGGATAATGCCCAGGCAAATTACCCCATTGGTGTAAGGTTCCCAGTCCATATCTTGCCCCTTTGTTGAAGCCCACTGTGGGACTTTCCTTACCTTCCTGTTTGGAGGATTTGGCATCTTCTTTTGATGCAGCTTCAGCTAGTATGCTACCAGAACATTCCGAGTTTGATTGTGAATTAACTTACTGTGGATCTGGTGCATATTTCTTCTCCCATATACCCATTGACTGTCCAGGAGGAAGAGGTTTTAGATGTATGGGTGAAGGAGCAGTTGGCCAAAGGTGCCATCTTTCAGCGTACCTCCCATGTTTGCTCCCCACTGCTCTTTGTGGTGAAGGCTGATGGAACTTTATGTCCATGTGTCGATTATGGAAATTTAAACAATGTGACTGTACCCGACCTCCATCCCATCCCTTTAGATTCCCAGATTTCGCGTTATGTGGAGAAGGCAAAGGTCTTCTCCAAGTTGGATTGCCTCAATGCGTTCAATCAAATCTGGATAAAGAAGGGCCAGGAGTGGTTAACCGCATTCCATACCAGAAAAGGAATTCCCAGTTCCAGGTTATGCCCTTTGAGCTTAAGAATGCCCCTGCCATCTTTCAACGCCGCATTGATGCTGCGTTGGGAGACTTGTTGGGGTATGTGCGGTTGCCTACATGGATGACATTCTGGTGTTTTCCCCCAATCATGAGTCACATGCAGTTCACCTCTGACAAGTAGTGGAGAGATTGAGGGCCGCTTGCCTTACCCTCAAGTTTAGCAAATGTAATTCTTCAAGTCTCAAGTTACTTTTCTTGGCAACGTCGTTTTTGACTAGGGCCATATGATAACTCCAGACAAGGAGAAGGCTATTCGTGAGTGGCCTACCCCCACCTCTGTCAAGGAATTGAGGAGCTTTTGGGGACGTGTACGTTCCTCAAGAAGTTCACACCCAGTCTCTCCGAGGTGGCAGCTCCCTTGTATAAGGCTAGCGGGGCCAAGGTGCTTCAGTGGTCCCCCATTTTGGAGGATGCTTTCCAAGCGGTAAAGTGCACCTTGTTATCCACATCTATCCTTCGCCATGTTGATCCTGCAAGGGAGTTCATTGTGTCCTCAGATGCTTCCAACTATGCCATTGTGGCTGCCCTGTTACAGGTGGGTGAAGATGGGTCTGAGCATCCCATGGGATATTTTTCTAGGAAAATGTCTCTGCATGAGTTAAACTACGCCGTTTATGACAAGGAGTTATTAGCAGTGGTGGAGGCGCTGATTTATTGGCGTCACAACTTACATGGCTCTTCCCTACTATTCTGAGTATGCACTGACCACTGAGCCCTGTTGTACTACCATGCTCCACATGTTTTAACACCACGTCAGACCCGTTGGCATGAGACCCTTGACCTATTTACATTTTCCTATGAGTTCACCAAGGGCAAGGAGAATGGTTTGGCGGATGCTTTGAGCCGCAACCCTGCTTTGGCTCCCAATCCAAAGGAGGTAGAGATTCACAACACTTGGTTGATGATTCCCCCGAGTATGATTCTGCCTCAACTTCCTAATACCACGGTATATACGCCAGCGCTCATACATTTGGAAAATGCAGAAGTATATACCATGTTTAGAAGGTAGTTAGTTCTTTCTCAGCCATTATCAGCTGAATATGCTGTTGTTCTCGCTAAGAGTGCTCTGAATCAGGAGGACTTATCCAGGGGTTATCACGTGAAGGATGAGATGGTGTGGTTTCAGGGACGCCTATGGGTTCCTGCTGGACCGCTGCGCCTGGAGATCATCCAGGACCATCATGAAGGAATCACCGTTGGTCATCCTGGAAAAGCAAAAACCTTGGAGTTAATATGACGCACTTACAATTGGAAGGGCTTGCCTGTTCAGGTAGGGCAGTACTGCAAAGAGTGCCTGATCTGCAATCAGATGAAACCCAATCGGCAACCTTTAGCAGGGTTGCTGGTACCAGTCAAAAGGCTGAAGGGCCCTGGACTTCCTTATCAGTGGATTTCATTGTGGAGTTACCCGTTTCAGATGGTTATGATGCAATCATGGTGGTGGTGGACCGCTTTACAAAGTTCGCCCACTTTATTCCTTGCAGAACAACTATAACTGCCATTGAAATGGCCAGGCTCTTCGTCGCCCATGTATTTGCGCTTTATGGGGTTCCTCAAGAAATCATTAGTGACTGGGGACCCCAGATCACCTCCGTCTTTTGGGAAGAGTTGTGTAAGACTCTTCAGATCTGCCCCTGCCATTCTTCTGTTTATCACCCCCAATCAGATGGGCAGATTGAGCGAGTGAATCAGTGCTTGGAACAATTTCTGCGTTGTTACACCACCGCAGACCATTCAGATTGGGTTCCTCACCTTCCCATGGCCCAGTTTAGTTACAACAACACTTTGCATTCATCAATTGGTTGTTCACCTTTTTTTGCTAACCATGCCTTTAACCCTGCGTTTAACATGGAGCCCAGCTGTGGTTCCAAAGTGGAAGCGGTGCTGGACTTTGCTAAGACTCTCAAGAAGGTCCATCAAGGGGTATCTACAAGTTTGGATGCGGCTATGCTGGTTTATAAGGAGAATGCTGATGGAAAGCGCTGAGTGGGTCCAGCATACAAGGAAGGGGATCTCGTGATGCTTGATGCTTGCAACATTCCTATCAAGCAGCCATGCAAAAAACTGGGTCCAAAGAGGATTGGTCCTTACTGGGTAGTTAGAAAGGTGGGACATGCCTCATACCAGCTGGATCTTCCCTCAGCGTTTCAGATCTTTTCTATCTTTCATGAAAGCAAGTTGACCTTGTTTGAGGGCCCTCCTCCTGTGACCCCTGAGGCTTACCTTGTGGATGGGGCACCATAATGGGAAGTGAAGGAGATAGTAGCCTCCCTCCAGGTTAAGCGACGCCTTGAGTACTTGGTATCTTGGAAAGGGTTTGATGCAGCAGAGAACAGCTGGGTGCTAGCACGGGATTGTGTACATGCCCAAGACCTGATTGAATCAATTCATAATCATTTCCCTGAGGCTGCAGGATCTCAGCCAAAGCCAGCCGTTGCTGCTATGAAGTTGCCACCAGCACATAAGAACTTCTCCTTAGCGAATGCCCCTGGAGGGGGGGTGGAGCCCAAGAAGGAGGAGAGGGTAATGTCATGGTTGGATGACATAATAGTAGGCACTGATGCTAGGGATAAGGCTGGGCGACAGGAGGCCCAGAAGATGAAGCCTCAGGCTCTTCCTGACCTAATGCACAACTTAGATCAACGCTGGGTGTAAGCCAAGCATGCCCAGGTTGATACTAATGGGGTGCAAAACGCCCAGCCTCTTATCTCGGCTCAGGCCCTAAAATGGACGATTTACATTTTAAATGATAATGGTTCAATTCGCTTGGTTGGAGAGCAAGGGTTTGAGTCCCACTCCAGCTATGAAATTTTATCTTCAGGTAAAATAAGGCTTCAATTGATTACTCGAGTGAAGGCACTTTTGGTGTGTTTTACCAAAACGGATGGAAGTGTCTGTTTATTGGAGCGTCAAGGCTTGGGCGCATTTCTGCAGAACCCAAATTTCCCGGTTCATTTTAAATATGTTTTTGCAATCAACACTCCTTGTTGATCGACTTTCCTAATAAAAACACCCGTTATTTTACATTTTTTCAATGGTTCCTTGGGCCAACTTAGTGGTGGACCTCTTTGGGGAGGTCTCCAACTAGGTGGGCCACTACCTTATCTCGAAATTTACCAAAATCCCAGGGACACCTGTGGGCTGCCCAGGTCCCCTCCAGATCGAGGCACCCAAAGCCCCTTACGTCAAGCCACACTTGATTATGGACGCCCCTCTGGGGTCCACTCAAGCGGTGATGTTCCTTACTTACCTAGTATTTTATGTTGCTCTTTACACACTTGCCTGGGGTACCCTTTGCACTGGCACCGCTCGAGGTGCCTTCCTACCCATTCTTTTAACAGCTAGTTCCCTAGCCATGTGGGTTTGCATCCCACATCACCTTGCTGGGAATGAGAGAGTTACAGACACTCTCTTGAAAGCTTCCAGAGACAAAAGCCCTGGATAAGAGGAGCTGGAGAGCTTCTGCAAAGTCTGATAAATGTAGGTTGTATTGTTTGTTGGATGGAGCATGGAGGCTCACTTCCATTGAGGGGGAAGAGATTATCATGGTTGTTTGCTGTATCTCCTACATGCATATTGATTGCCAGTTGCTGAGACCGGCATCTTCATGATCTGAGTTGTTTTCTGAAGCCAAATCGTTGTTTTCCATGGTTGCTTTTATGTTATAAGTTTTATTTTTATAATTTCACTGTGAACTTGGGGTGGACCTGACATGGTTCACCAGTTTTGTCAAGATCATGGGTGTATTACCACAAACCCCTTAATTTTTTGAGTCCAGGTGACCCAAAGCCTGAGGGTGATGGATAGATACCTTTTGCTTTTTCTTGGTCAAAAAGTCTTCATACCAGCTACTATGGCTGGCGATGCAATTCCAATAAATTTTAATTTTTTCTTAAAATTGAGAAAAGGAGGGAAAAAGTAAAGCTTATTAACTTAGTAAAAGCAATATAAGGGAAATCAGGGAGGTGTCTCAGGGAAAATCCAAACAGTCCAAGCTTAAATTTTAAAATAAACAAATTGGGAATTTGGTGGCAGCCCAATTATCTCATTCAAATATGCTGCACTCACCATATGAATCAGATTTTGCCCCCAATTTAGGTAACTCTGAGAGAGCATTAGTCAACTGCATAAGTTGGGGTTGATCCCTGACTTTGGTTTCACTTCAATTTTGTTGGATACTTCCACAACAGATGTTTGGGCTATACGGTCAGATCAGTATTGATTCCCATCAGCTGACACATCTGAATCTACTAATTGGTAGGAATTCTAACAGACATGCTTAAGAATTGTTGGTTGCTCAAAGAAACATCCCCAGTTACTTCTCCCACTGTCTTTGCCAAGAATTCTGATAGTTATCTTCTTCCCTGCATAGATTACAGTCACCTCAATAAGATCAAAGTCCACGATCCCTACCCACTGCCTTTGGAACATACAATTGGTCAAGTGATTGCCAAATTGTGTGTGTTCTCAAAACTCAATCTTGTTAGTGCCTTCAATCAGATTTGGGTGATGAAAGGTCAGGAATGGCTTACCATAATCTGAATGAAATGAAGCATATTCCAATTTTGAGTGATGCCTTTTGGACTAAAGATTGTGCCAGCCAAATTCCAAAGGATGATCAATAGTGTGCTGGGTGATCTCTAGTTCACATGTGTGGTTGCATACATTGACAATATATTGATACACTCCTCTACTCTCAAACAACATGCAAAGAACTTGGAGGCAGTAGTGGCTGTCTTACTTAAGGCGGGACTGTTTTTTAAGCCTTCAAAATGCGAGTTTTACAGGGGAAGGTTATCTTCTTGAGCAATCTCATCTTATAGGATGGGTACGCCAATACCCCAAGCAATTTGGATGCCATCCGCAAATGGCCAACTTTAACAATTTAAAAGCAATTGAGAAGCTTCTTGATACTAATATTTTCTTGAAAAAATTTCCCCTGCTCTATCCCAGTTAGCTGCACTGCTTCATCCGCTCAAGGTAAGAATTTCCCCTTTCATTAAGCCTGAGTGCCAGCAGGCATTTGAGTCAATTAAATAGGTTTCTTGTCGCCCCCCATATTAAGATATGCAGACCACTCCAAACCCTATGTCATAGCATGTGATGCATCAGTCGTTGCAGTTGGGGCTGCCTTGCTTCAGGAGCATGATGGGTTGGATCATCCAGTCACCTACTTTTCCTGCAAGTTATCTCCCAAAGAAAAGTCTTGGACATCTTGATAAGGAGCTGGCAGCCATAGCGTGGGCCTTGACCCATTGGCGGTATCTCTTGCAGGGTGCTCAGCATGAGTTAGTGTATATGGATCACCAAACTCTGCTTTATTTCTGTAAACCACAGAAGTTGGCATACTGACAGGCTCAAACCTACCAGAATTTGTGCAGCTTTAACTTCAAATATGTATGTGTAAAAGGATCGTTGAATGTCCTCCCTGACTTCCTAAGTCGCAACCACACACATTGTACTGCAGAATCGGATTAGGCAGATCTGGGCACAGTAATTCTCCCTACCCAAAATTTATCTATTGTACCTCCCATGGTTTTGACAACAGATTTAGCTTTGGAAGCTCCCCTATTCTCCCAAGTTTTAGCAGCACAAACGGCCTGTGCAGGAGGTGTGGAT
Organism: Massospora cicadina; assembly: GCA_022478985.1. NCBI lineage: Eukaryota > Fungi > Entomophthoromycota > Entomophthoromycetes > Entomophthorales > Entomophthoraceae > Massospora > Massospora cicadina. The sequence continues at coordinate 78,780 of JAKSZP010005672.1, forward strand.
CTTCTGGACCAGTTGTCTCTCCCTGTGTCAAAACACTCCTTGTATTCTCTGGCCGAGGGCCTCATTAATTTCAGTTGTGGGTTTGGGTCACTCCTCTCCTTTGAGCCAAAATAATTCAGGATCATCACAATCCTCCCACAGTTGGGCATCCAGGAAATAAGAAGTGTTTTGGCTTAATCAAGAGTACCTATAATTGGGAGGGCTTTTCAAAAAATGTTTCAGCTTAGATTGCAGACTGTGTAACTTAGACACGGGTAAAATCAGACCAGTCTGGAAGGAATGGTCTCCTTCACCCCTTATAGAAGGCAGAGGGTCCATGGACATCAGTGTCTTTGAACTTCCCAGTTCCAATGGCTTTACTAGCTGTGATGGTGGTTGTTGATCACTTTACAAAATTTTCCTTATTTATCCCATGCTCTTCTTCTATCACTTTTGAGGAAACTTCCCATCTCTTTGTGCGCCATGTTCTCTCTATGTTCAGCCTTCCACAGAAGATTTTCATCAACTGTGGGCCCCAGTTCACAGATTAATTCTGGAATGAGCTCTTGGTAATATTGAATATAATGCCCTGTCATTCTGCTTTGTATCATCCCCAGATCAATGGACAAACTGAACAGGTTAATCAGATCCTGGAACAGTACCTGCGATAATAAACTGCAGCCACTCAGAATACCTGGGCCAATGACCTCCCGCTCTTCCAGTTTGCACATAATAATGGAACAAATGCCTCCATTGGTTTTTCCCTATATGAAGAAACCTTGGTGACAACCCCTCTTTTTCAGTTGGCCCATGATTTTGCCAAGAGGTACCAGCCACCGCCAATCATAAACAGCATATTCAGGCCACACAGTCCTTGATTTGGAGCACCTAACCAAGGTTATAAGTGATTGCAAACGGTTTGCAGATTGGAAGTGGCTCCTGGTGCACAAAATCAAAGTGGGTTCATATGTCATACTCAACACGCGCCATTTGTGGATGCAGGTGCCATCATAGAAGTTTGCAAGTAAGTGCTTGGGTCCCCACTTAGTGGAGAAAGATTTGGGCAATGGCGCTTTCCATTTGAAATTGCCACCTCACTTTAAGCAACATCCAGTCTTCCATGTGTCTCAGTTGTCCCATTCAAGGGATAATAATCTCAGATCCAGAGCCTATTGTAATTGAGGGTGCAGAAGAGGCTGAAGTGGATGGAATCCTGGCATCTTGCAGATCTCAGCAGTCTGTCCAGTATCTAGTCGCTTGGATGGGCTATCCAGCCTATGAGAACAGTTGGGTCATGGCCCAAGATTGTGCATACTGCTTGGAGCTGGTTGAGGCTTTCCATGCTTTTCACCCAGAAGCTCCCCATCCCCTACCAAAGATTTCTACTTTAATGGCGATCAAGTTGCCCAAGGCCCAAAAAATGTAGCTCTCATGCAGTTCCCTGGTGATGGAACCCCCCTTTGGCAAAAGGGAAGGGTAATGTAAGTCTGGGGGACCATTTTCTCTTTCTATACCAGGTGGTGTTCCAGTTTTCAACGAAAAAGGGTCTGAAAAGGGAAGTTGTTCCTCTCATCTCATAGGGCAACCTCGCCCATGTGGTAGATGAGCGGTGGTTAACAGCTCTTCCTTTGAATATCCCACCACCTGTCCCCACAAATGCTTCCGCCAAATTGTATGGTGAATTGAGGAAGTTTTCACTAAAATACTGAAAAACTGCCATTTTATGGACCTAAAGGTTCTCATGAAGTCAAGGGCAATGAGCCCTTAAAATCAAGGTCCAGAAGCCTTAAACCCTCAGCGACAAAGCCCAATGGGCATGCACATCTAGTAAAATGGGGAATCAAGTGTCAAATTCTTGTTAAAACTCACCAACAGCATTGGGCCATTGGAAAATGTTGTCATAGTTTTGAAACCTGCTTCAAAAACATCAGGGATAAAGACCAATGGGCATGTACCTCTTTAGAAGAATGTGTCCAGTGATGAATCCTCAGTTAAATTTGCCAATGGTATCAGGCCACTGAGAAATGTTGTCACCAATTTGAAACTCACCTCAAAAATACTGGGAACAAAGCCCAATGGGCATGTAACTCCTAAGACTAATGTGCTGAATGTTGAATCTTCAGTGGAACTCACGGATAGCATTGGGTCTCTGTCAAATATCACCACCAGCCTGAAACCCTCTCCTCAAAAATTAGGATCATCATTCAACATATCTCACTTGGCCAAACAGATGCCAAAGTGACCAGGTGCGGGTGGATTGGGTATCCCAGACCCATTTTCGACCTCTTGGGACCACCCCTATATGGGGTGGCCTTGGTAGGTTCACATTGCCTGTTGGGTGAAAAGCTATCATGCTAACTGTTGTAAATGCGGTGAATCCACAATTTGGGTATTCAAGGTCAAACTGAAAGTGGTTCAACCTGCCACTGACTCTTTTGAAGATGTTCAAATTGAATTTGTCCCCCCCCCTGCTTAAAGTTCACCAGGTTAGGCCAAATCTTGAGGGCCCCAATCCTAGGCTTTAATAAGTTATTCTCCAAATCAAATTATCTACTTAAAAATTATTTGAAGTGGGTCAACCTTGGGACAAATATACCACACCGAGAATTTTTCTAGCCAGTACAGGTTTTGAACTCAAAACCTGCATTAGGGGTGGAAGCAGTTTTACCCGCACAGCTAACCACCCTTCAAATTATCTATTTAAACAGCCATAATACACTGAGAAAATTGATGGTCAATTTTTTAAATTACCATTCATTTTAAAATCTCCTTGAGTTCCCAATATTTTGATTTATTTTAAGTCTTTTCTTGCCAAACTCCCTATGGCACTAACAATATAACCCCTTGGGCCTCACATTTTGGGGCAATACCAGTCATGATAGTAACAATAACTCCAACTGCAGTAAACTGGGTATTATATAAGAAATTTCTGGAAATTTAACCCAATTGTTGAGGCCATCTATCGACAGGATATCAGTATCCTGTGGGTCTATCTGTCTCCATTCCAGGTGAGGATCCATCCCCTCACTTCCATCTTTGAGCCAAACTCCTATAGAGGGTCTCAAGCTGCCAAATCTGATTGAATAACTCCCCACACCAAGACCCACTGGGTCAAGAGTTATAATAGCCTAGTTTCTTTATAGATTCCTTTTTATACTTGCAGCTCACTGGTGCTCAATTGTCACACACTCTCATCACAAGTCAATGTCAAATGAGTGACAATGCCTATGGTATTCTGGCTTGCCTTTTGGGTGCTTTTGCATCCTGACTGGCAGGACAGTCTAAACTTTATCTGCCATCTCCCTGAAAATGTCACTGCTGCTACATCTATATCCTCCTCAGTAGAAAACCCAGCATCAAAGTAGCCCTTAAAAGGGTAAAAGTCATTAAACCCTGTCAGTATAAAGGTGGCAGTGGCAAGCTCAATGATTTTCTTGTTAGTGTATAGGAATAAGTACATAGTTGACACAAAGGCAGATGTAATGCTGGAGCATGGGAGAGCACTAGGGTAGGGTTGAGTCAGATGGACCTAAATGGGGTGCAAAGTGAGGCCTTTCAGGGGAATAAACTGATGCAAAGAATTGGGTGGATTGGATGAGCCAGGCTGCAAGCATTTGCCTGCTGGGCAAAAAATGTCTGGGGG
>JAKSZP010005673.1:0-82175 GCA_022478985.1 Massospora cicadina
AAACTTGGGCATATTTAGCCTTAACCCAGCGTTTGTCACTGGTATGCTTGAGGTCATGGAGGCCTGCTAACTTCACCTTCTTGGCCTCCCTAAAAACTTTTGTCTCTAACGTTTGTCCCAAGGATGATGTCATTTTCCAACCATGACATTACCCTCTCCTTCAGTTGGGGCTCAACCCCCACTCCAGGGGCTTGCGCCAGGGAAAAGTTCTTATGGGCTGGTGCCAACTTCATTGCAGCAACGGTTGGTTTGGGTTGAGATCCAGCGGCCTGGGGGAAACGCTTATGGAAAGCTTCAATCAGGTCTTGGGCATGCACACAGTCACGCGCTAGTACCCAACTGTTCTCCGCAGTGTCAAAACCCTTCCAAGATACCAGGTACTCAAGACTTCTTTTAACTCGGCGAGTGGCTACTATTTCATCCACTTCTCACTCTGGCGTTACATCCACGAGATAAGCTTCAGGTGTTTCTGGTGGGGAGCTTTCGAATAATGTCAATTTGCTCACATGTTTGACAGAGAAGATCCAAAATAAAGTATAAAGTTCTAACTGATATGAGGCATGACCCACCTTTCTAACAACGTGGTAAGGGCCAATCCTCTTTGGTCCCAGCTTTTTAAATGGCTGCTTGATAGGTTTGTTACAAGCATCAAGCATCACAAAATCCCCTTCCTTGTAAGCTGGATCCACTCGGTGCTTACCATCAGCATTCTCCTTATAAACTTGCATTGCCGCCTCCAAACTTGTGGAAACCCCATAGTAGACCTTCTTGATAGTCTTGTCAAAGTCCACCACCGCTATAACTTTAGATCCACAGCTGGGCTTTATGTTAAAGGCCGGGTTAAAACCATGGTTGCCAAAAAAAAGGGGAACAACCGATTGAAAGGTGCAAAGTGTTGTTGTAGCTAAATTGGGCCATAGGAAGTTGAGAAACCCATTCCAAATGATCCGTGGCGATGTAACACCACAGGAACTGTTCCAAGCAAAGGTTCACTCGTTCAGTCTGCCCATCTGATTGGGGTAATAGGCAGTTGAACGGCAGGGGCGAATCTGATGAGTCTTACACAACTCTTGCCAAAAGAAGGAGGTAAACTGGGGTCCCCAGTCACTGATAATTTCTTGGGTAACCCCATAAAGCGCAAAAACATGAGTGACGAAGAGCCTAGGCCATCTCAGCCGCGGTATTTGTAGTTCTGCAAGGAATAAAGTGGGCGAACTTTGTAAAATGGGCCACCACCACCATGATGCCATCATAACCATCAGAGACAGGTAATTTCACAATGAAATCCACCAATAGGGAAGTCCAGGGCCCTTCAGCCTTCTGGACTGATTCCAGAAACCCCGCTAAAGATTGACGATTTGGTTTCAATTGATTGCTGATTAAGCACTCTTTACAATACCGTCCCACCTGAGCATGCAAGTCATTCCAATTGTAGGTGCGTCATATTAACTTTAAGGTCTTTGGTTCTTCAGGATGACCAACAGTGAGTCCATCATGATGGTCCCAGATGATTTCAGGCGCAGTGGTTTATAAGGAACTCATAGGCGCCCCTGAAACCACACCATCTCATCCCTTATAGGATAACCCCTGGATAAGTACTCCTGATTTAAAGCGCTCTTAGCAAGTACCATAGTATTCTGCTGATAGCGGCTGGGAAAGGACTACCTTTCTGAACATACTGTATGCCTCCGCATTTACCAGAGGTGCAAGCGCTGGCCTGTTGGCCGTGGAAGAGGGAAATTGAGATAAAATCTTACCTGGCAGAATCATCAACTGGGTGTTATGAACCTCTACCATCTTTTGATCAGGAGCTAAAGCAGGGTTGCGACTTAAAGCATCCACCAAACCATTCTCCTTGCCCTTAATGAACTCGTAAAAATGCAAATTGGTCAAGGGTCTCATACCAACGGGTCTGCTGTGGAGCTAGGACATGAGGGGTGCGGTAGTACAGCAAGGAACTGTGATCTGTACGTACATGGAAAGATTGGGAGGAGCCATGCAAGTGGTGACGTCAATAAGTCAGCGCCTTCACCACTGCTAGTAACTCTTTGTCATAAACGGCGTAATTCAACTCAGGCAGAGACATTTTCCTAGAAAAATATCCCACCGGATGCTCTATCCCATCTTCTCCCACTTGTAACAAAGCAGCCTTTATGGCGAAGTTGGAGGCATCAGTAGACACAATGAGCTCTTTTGAAGGTTCAACATGGCGAAGGACAGACGTGGACAACAGGGTGCACTTCACTGCTTGGAAAGCATCCTCCAAAAAGGGGGACCACTGAAGCACCTTTCCACCGCTAGCCTTATATAAGGGTGCTCCCACCTCAAAAGGATTAGGTTTGAACTTCTTGAATAATGTACACGCCCCAAAATCTCCTCAATTCCTTGACTGAAGTGGGGGTGGGCCACTCACAAATAGTCTTCTCCTTGTCTGGAGTTATCATATAGGCTGGGTCAAACATGACATTGCCCAGAAAAGTGACCTAGGACCTTTAGAATTCACACTTGTTGATCTTTAGAGTAATAGGGCTGCCCTTAACCTCTCCACCACTTGCCAAAGGTGTAATGCATGGGACTCATGATTAGGGGAAAACACCAGGATATCGTCCATGTAGGAAACCGTGCATACCCCTAACAAGTCCCCGACGCTGCATCAATGCAGCGTTGAAAGATAGCAGGGGCATTCTTAAGCCCAAAGGACTTGACCCAAAGCTAGAAAATCCCTTTTCTGGTACGGAATGTGGTTAACCACTCTTGTCACTTTTTAATCCAAATTTGATTGAATGCATTTAGGCAATCCAGCTTGGAAAAGACCATAGCCTTCTCCACATAGCGCGCAATCTGAGATTAAAAGGGATGGGATGTAGATCTGGTACAGCGACGTTGTTGAGGTTCCCATAATCTACGCATGGGCGTAGAGTGCCATCAGCCTTCTCAACAAAGAGAAAGGGGGAGCAAACAGGGGAGGTACGCTGAAAAATTGGGCCTTTTATTAACTGCTCCTTCACCCACACAACTTACGCCTCTTCCTCCTGGAAGGTCAATGGGTAAATTAGGGGAAGATATACGCACCAGATCTACAGTGAGTTTTGAACTCACAATTAAACTCGGAGAGATTGGGTAGTGTGTTAGCTGATGCTGCATCAAAGGAAGATTCCAAACCCTCCAAACAAGAAGGTAAGGGAGCTTCCACGGTGGGCTTCAGCATAGGGGCAAGGCTAAGGGTGTAAAGGTGGGGCCAGTAGGGCAATTCGCCCTGGACGTTATCCCCAGACAAAGGAACAACTAATGTGAGATATTTCTTTAATGTGAGGGATAGAGTATTCTCTTTCATGTTGGTTCGGATGTCAAACTTCCGCCACCACTTCACATCCAAGATTATAGGGTACAAGAGGTTTTTTATAGCATGGAAGTGATCGGACAAGTGGTACTTGCCAACCTTATAGTCCACTGTCCCAATGACCTTCAGAATGGGAATACCTTGGGACGCCCCTCTCATAACCATTCTATCTGGCAAGTAACTCAGCTCAAAGTAGTTGGCTAGGTTTTGATCCATAAAGTTTTCAGAGGCGCCAGTATCCACCAGAATAGTGGTGCTAAATTTCCCTAAAGGGGATGAATTTGTAGCAGTCAGTAGAAAATACCCCGAATGGTCTTTATTTAACGCAGAAAACGCCAGTACATCACCTCCAAACTCTTCATCTGGCATTAACATGTCACCCTAGTATGCTTTAGAACCAAAGAATGGTGAGAGATATTTGGCCACTCTTACTATTGAGGCCACATATCCCACCATATCTTCAGTAGGAGCATAAACGTTTTTTATTGTAAATTCAGCTCCTTTTAACCTCCTACATGCTGCAAATCATAGAAGAGGTCAAACAGTGGTTTTCAGGGGTAATTTGATACACAGAAGTAAGTTCCATCTCTGAGCTATAAGAGAGAAAATTAGTTCTGAGGTATGTATGGTATTTCCATTTAAAAACGCGTTTTTAGACGTGAACGACCCTATTCCTATGACAGCAACGGATTGCCCAACGTAGATCCAAGGCCAACACCCCACGTCCATCTGAAAAAAATTCCGCCAGCACCATCTGAACATGCTGCTGAAGTAAAACCATTTTGTTTAAACAGATATTATAAATTCTGGTGGAAATTTGGGGAATCACAACTTCCAGACCATGTAGCATCAATATCCAACAGGTACGAGTATGAAGAGATGGTACTTTCCAGTTATAGGCAATCAAAATAACGCCGAGATGATCTAACCTTTGGAAAAAAACAGAACAGTGGAGTAGCTGACCACAGCTGAAGTGCACAGCCGGCGCACACCATTTATGCTTTGTAAAAAACCCAACATGGAAAAGTTCATGCACATAAAATTATGTGATTGGTTGACTAATGTAAGGAGAGTGTATAATGCTCTCTTGTTTCCATCGTGGAGGTGTGCGGAGCACAGGACCAATGCCAGGAAACTAGTTACAAGTATGAAAGTTAATAAAATCCAGCAGAGAGTGCTTAAGCAGTAATAACCTAAGTTGAGGAGGGTGATCATTATGAAGAATAACCAAAGGAAAGCGACGCGGTGCAAAAAGGGGTAAAGTATGGGCAAACTAGGCTGGAGGGAACCTGGGTGGCCCAACGGTGCATGCGAGGATAGTCTAATTGTAGATACAATTGAGCGGCTAATGTAGTGTGAGGCCTCCATGAAGAGGTCCGCACACAGTATTGTCCACTACCACATATATAAAATGGTGTACTTAGCGAAAGGATTTATTATATAAAGAAGTTGATCAACAAGGAATATTGGTCTTGACATGAAAAATTAAGGAGATTTGGCAAAACGATCAATTGAGGAAAGTGGGTCTAAGGCAAGGTGCACCAATAGGCGCATGCTTCCATTGGGAAAATGCTATATTGAGTAATTGACCAAACTCAGGTTATTGATTGTAAAAACAGCCAAACTGAGTTGGATAATGCAAAAACTGAATGGGTTTCAAAACCTTGTTCTTCCAAAAACTGAAGCGAAGTGTTTTCCGTTGTAATAAAGCTAGTTCATTTTAAAGCCCCTATTCTCATACAGGGCAAATTTCGCTTGCTCCCATAGGACCAACTAGGGCATATTTATCCTTAAACCAGCGTTGGTCTATAGTGTGCTTGAAGTCAGGGAGGCCTGCTATCTTCACCTTCTTGGCCTCCCTGAAAGCATCTTTGTCTCTAAAGCTTTTCAAAAGATGATGTCATTTTCCAACCATGACAGGACCTTAAAACCATTAAATGGGTATATCCTAAAATTTTGGTCAAGTCCCAGAAGAGGACTACTGAACCAAATAGATGGTTAAATCTTAGGAGGATAAGATTTTAAACCATGAGAACTTGTAGGTTAAAGTATGCCTAGGACCCAGTTTGGAGGAAGGGGAAAAGAAGGATCTCTGAACCTTTTTGTAGATTGCAAGTCCCATTGCAAAAAAAATACCAAAAAATATATAAAAGATATAAAATATAAAAAAAAGATTTAATTGGTCCATGTTTTTGGATCTAAGAAGTGACGAGAAATCCTGACAGCTGAACTGAGGAAATTCCACGATTTTAGGAACAGCGATGTGATTATTTATTGGCTGGGATAACCGAGAGTATCAATCTTTTGGTTTATTGAGAGCAACTTACTGATCTGACGGAAGGACAGCAAGAAGAGTGCTCAAATTGTTCAAAAAGTACGGGAAGTAATCACCCAGGATGACCATGATTTGGGATGCGCAAGAGATGTGATCCAGAAGGTTGATAGTGGGGAAATCTACCAATAAAGATGAGACCAAATTTGACGGTTGAAGGCGAATAGCAAGGTCTTCTTATCTAAATATGGATGGCTTATCGCGGTTACCAATGGGCCAGATGGTATACCAGCAGGCGGATGAGTTATTCCAGAGAATGTATAATGGAGAAATTAGGAACAAGCCCTGAGAAATCCAAGGTGTGCTTCAACAAGTGATGGAAAACACCAAGATTATGGATGGACAAGTGTTTAAGATGATCAATAGGAAGCAGTTACTTTTCCCAAAGCTGTCAGAAAGAGCAGCTATTGTTGAAGCTGCTCATAAGTTTGTTGGGCATGGAAACCTGAGAACAATGAATGATCATATTCGCCAGTACTACTACTGGGAGTCAAGCAACTACGGTATTGCTGACTATCTATCTTATTGTGTGGAGTTCCAGCTGCAAAAGCCACTAAAAATACAACTGGATACCAACTGGTCCACTCTGGATTTTCTAGGGATACAGTGTCCATCGACTTGATGGGACCACTGGCAATGAGCACAGGGGGAGTCAAGTACATAATAATTGCTATTGACCATATGATTAGATGAGTCAAGACAAAGGCCCTGGAAAAATTGGATGCTACCAGCACCGTGAAGTTCATCCTGGATCAATTAGTAAACCAACATGGATGTCCGCAGGTCCTGTTTAGCAAAAATGGGATAAACTTTTATCTCATGTGATCCTGTGGTTATATGAGATAATGGTGATTGGTGGAGCTGTGTCTGTACCCTACTGACCAAAGATAAATGGACTGGTAATGTAAGTGAATGAAACGCTGGCCGTGACGCTGAGGAAGCTGGTCACAGGAAGAACTTCCGCATGGGGGAACATACCTGATCTTGGTGACATTTGCTTATATTATCAGTCATCATACAGCTACAGGAAAGATGCCATTTGAGTTATTATATGGGAGGAAGGCCACGTTGCCACCAACTTTATATTGGGTGGTTGAACCAACATAAGAGATGAGTGCTGAACAGTACTTGAACTGACTAATGAATATCCTGATTGAAATGCAATCGCAAGCATTTGATACTATGTTGAAGAAAAGGATATGAGCAAAATTGACGGATGATAAGAACTGATTGGCCTTATCAGAATACCAAATAGACAAAAGAGTGACCTATTGTGATACGCATGGTTTTGGGAGAATAAACAAACAGTATGTTTTGTGGTCAGGTCCATTTGAGATTATCACCAAGATGGTGACTGATGCTTACTCCATCAAGAATCTCTTGGGTGGAAGAGTGGTAAATTGAGTCAAAGCTAATTATTTGAAGCAATGGTTTGGTGAAAAAACAAAAAATAGTTACAAAAGGACTGATGAACCAATAAATTGGTTATGTCCAGATGATTAGGTCAAGTCCAAAAAAGGACCTCTGGACCAATCTAGATGATTAAGTCCAAAAAAAGGACTTATAACCATAGAAAACTGGCAGGTCTAAAAATACTAGGATCCTGTTTGGGTGAAAAAAAAGATGGACCACTGAACCAAAACAAGGTCAAGTCCCGTGGAAAAAAGAAAAAAAATAAAAGATTGATTAAGGTATTGGAAAAAAAGAGAGTATAAAAAACTTCATAGAAAAAAACCTATATTTTATAATTTTTATTTTTTATTGATTATCCTCGGTTTGGGGATGATTCCGCATATGTCGCCTCTTGGGGAGGGAGGATGGATCACAGTAGGAATGAATGACCCATCAAAATCGATTTAAGATTGGATGCTAGCGAGGGCTAAACCTGCATGAAACCAAGTTAGTTAAGCGGATGCAGATCCCTGCTAGAAAGTGATTAGGGGAAGGGAAATTGAGATGTTGGAAGAAGCCAATTGCAAAATCCTGGAGCAGAGAGGTAAGCAACAGTACAGAAAGAGGTAGTTGGTGATAACCCTGAGTAATCATGATATTGTACCAGAGCTCGAAGATTAGTCTTGAGTGCTTGACGATGGGCTTCATCAAGAACACCAGACATATGGGCCAACAGCAAACAAGAGATGGTAGATGGGGGTTGCCAAATCATGCCCCCTATTAAAGCAGCAGCGGAAGATACTGATGGGAAGCACCAGAAATGAGATAGTCATGCAAGGAGCAAATGGCATCCAGCAAGCGACAACTACAAGCTTCTCAGAAGCTGAAGCAGAAGGAGCAATGGAACCTGGAAGAGGCAAGAAGCTTCATGGCCTATTTTCGAAGAACTTGGCTGAGAAAGTGAAGAGCATAAGTGGCAATATCCTGATCTAGGATTCTCGAGATTGAAAGGATACAGCACTATGGATAAAGCCTCAGTGACTTGGGCTCTCAATTCTGCATAGGGAAGTTCAAAATGAATTATGTTGCCAATGGTGAGCTCGGTGGCCAAGACAGCTGGTTTGTAATATTGTCCAAGGTAGAAGAGGAACTCAGTAAGCAAGTCCAACCCATCAAAAAAGGAGCGATCAAGAGCAAAGGGCATTATTTCAGGAGCATCCATGATGATATTTAGCGCATCTTTAGAAGGAGCTGAATCCTGGAGAGTTTTAAAATTAAAACTCTGGAATTGATGACAGAGGAAGGATCATCCAGTCATTCAAGATGATTGCTAGATTTGTTTCCAAAGGGTTGGTTACTGTTACCAGTAATTTGACGGAAGGACTAGCCACTGGCGCCAGACTAGGAGTATGGGTCCTGGAAGTACTGTAGAAGAGGTTCTGTCATGCAGCCTGACTCATATGCTAGAAGAGCTGAAGATATTGATTAGACAAACTGTTAAGTAGCTGTTGGTACTGCAACTTGTAATTTGACATATGAGCTGGATGAGAGGGGGATGTTGGACTTATATGATAGTCGACATTATGCACTCTGCAATCCATTAAACTCCTATTTTGGAGTTTAATTCAAAATTAATGAGATAAACTCTTCAGAGAAAAATTAATAATGATATGAGCCAAGAGGTTATTACAAGAAAATAACAAGGGCGAACATAAATAAGCTTTCTTAATTGGGCCACGAAGAAAAAAACTTTTCTTTCTCGTTGCAAACACTTTTGCAACCCATTCAATTCAAGACTAAATCTAGTTTGATAATCTCATAGAGGGGATTAGTCTGCGCCCATGTCTGGGAGCAGTTGGGCAAGCAAGGCAAGAGGAGCAGGCGGAAGGCCCGCGGCCTCTAACATTCAAAAACGCCCCGGAGAATCCGGTGGAATAGAAAAAAATCTAAAAAAACTGGTGGTCACAATTTCCCCAGAGATACTCGCGTGGGAAGCATGATGCAACCAGTATATCAACACGCCACATTCCCAGCTACTTTCGTCGGTGGAATTTGGAGTCCGTGTGTATCTGGACATCCAAAAAATGGCCCTATGGGAAAAATTTTGTGAAGATGTACACAAAATTTTCCCAACCGCGGTGTACGTTGCACCTCACTCCATGTCGCGCGGTTGGCTGGACCTAGGTTTTGAAAGCAAAATAGCAGCAGACGAGGCTGCAGCAGTGCGCATAGTGGTCGACCTCCCCAAAGGGCAACGGGTCATCAAAACTAAATACACCAGATGAACAAAATCAAACCAAATTTTCCTCACGTTTGACTTTTTGCCTACTATGGTAAAACGTGATATTTTGGAGCAACACCTGAAAGATGGTCTCGCCATATATGGCGAAATACAATCTTTCAAAATGCAACATTTCATGCTGATGCCACACCTGTGCACTGGCAAAGCCATCGCAGTTCTGACCCCAACTGAGGAGATCGCGAAGGACCTAACTCAGATCCCGCACTCCACCTTTATTGACATCACAGGGCACACCACCCACCCATTCTGGGTAACCGTGGACAGCGCGCCCCCCATTTGCACCCACTGTGACATGTTCAGCCATAAGGCGCTCGCATGCCCCATCAAAGAGGGCGTCACATTATAAGAGCACCCCTCAGCGGCCATGGCCAGCGGAGAGGCGCACTACAAACCAACTGCAAGCACCAAGGAGGCTTTCCCGTGGGGAGCACAAGGCTGCTACCTATTGGTAAAGCCCATCTCCCCGCAGGAGTGGAAGAAGGCTAAGCAGGCCCATAGGACCACGGCCAAGGAAGCGGCCAAGGCCACCACCACCATCCCACACTCAAACGCCAGGAGGACATGGAGACCTTCGCAGCGGAAGCAACTCAGGAATCCATCACCCAATCAGATTGGGAGGCCCATGCTGAACGGGCCACTCAATCTGAGGATCTGATGGGAGATTTGATCTCACCCAATCACTGCACCCAAGCCCTGGTCAAAACTGACTTGAGACCTATCCCAACCAAATAAAAATTTTTTTACCCCATTTTACGGTGCACCAAACTTATCCGTACCACAAAAAATTCGTCCAACGTCGGGAAAACAAAAAGTGAAGGCCAAAGCCAATGCAACTCTTTCCGCAAAAATTAACAAAAACCCTGATAGCGTTGCTGCTAATACCCGCGCTGCTGTGAAAGCCCGTGGGGACCTGGAAGAGGCTGGTGGGCCCGGGGGCCCACCCCCTCACTCCTAAGGTGCGATGGGGGAAACCTTCACTCTAGGGATGCTGAATATCGCTGGACTCAAGGCCTCCCCATCCCAGGCTAGGAAACTGAGTTTTTTACAAAACAATTTACCTGCGGATATCCTGGCCATCCAGGAGTCCCACTGTCCATGAGGTTCTGAGGAAGCTTGGAAAACAATGCTCCTACCATCCCTATCCTTTTGGTTGAAGCACTGTGGGGTGCTAATTTGGAAAAACAATTTTTTAAAATTTACATCTTCAGAAACATTCCTAAATAGCCGAGTGCTCGTTGTCACCTTCTCATGGGCTGATGTTGCACACACAATCGTCAACATTTACGCCCCAAACGGTGCACATGAGCGTCAGGAATTTTTCTTGTCAGTCAAATCCCTCCTGCTACCCCCCAATTCTTTCCTAATTGGCGACATGAACTGTTGGCTAACTTCACCAATGGACCGGTGGCCACCATCACCCCACACCTCACAGGGTCACGTAGAACTAAATGCGTTCTAAAGGCCACCCTTGGATTAATGGATGCGCTGCCATGACATGCCCCACTGCTTAAAAACATGACGCATCCCCATGTCCACAATGGCCAATTAAGGTCCATGACCCGCATTGACCTTATTCTAGCACCGGCGAAATTCCAACCCCACATCTCCCACTTCAAAACAACGAAAATGGAATTCTCTGACCACTGACTGGTCTCTATAACATACCACTTACCCGTCACAGTTGCAAAGGCCCCACATTGGTGCAAAATCCGCTTCCCAGAGCTCGCGTCACCAGGATTTTCCACGTGGGTGGAAGAGGCAACTTTGGCAAAATTGTTTGTTGCACCGTTTTGCATGGACCCCATTTCCACATGGGCAACTTTCAAAGAAGACACCATCCACCACTATCGCCATCTCTCATCCAGACGCTCATGAGCCACATTGGCAGTTATATTGTGCATGCTGGTGGAATTGGCCCACTTGGAGTCCAACATTCCAGCCTCAGGATATAGCCCTGAATGGGGCCAGAAGTGGGCGGAGGCAGCTGCCCACCTCAACGCACTTGAAAGGCAACACAAACATCGGGTTTGTGTCCAATACAGGGCCACACGCATCACTAAAGGCAACAAGTGCACCGCATACTTCTTCATAAAAATTTTTGCACCATGCAAGAGCGTGGCCTGCACACAGGTGTGAAGATCGGATAATTCTATTGTGGACACACTGGCCGAAGTGGCAATCAAAATGCAAAGATATTACTTCAAGTTATACCGATCCAAACCAATTCAGCTGGCCGAAATGGCGGAATTTCTCAACCAAGCTTATATCTGCACCGTTTTCTGATACCCGGAAATAATGAATTTAATTACTCCAAACAAATTATGGACTACCATTTGCGGTGCGCCAAACCGATAATGCCCAGGCCCAGATGGCATTCCATATGAGTTCTACAAAAAATATTTTAAATATATATCCCCATTGCTGCTAGCCTCACTCAACCAAAGCCTGTTGGAAACGCGCCTCCTACCAGGAGGACATGAGGCCTTTACGGTCACACTCTTCAAGAAAGGGGATAGGCTAGACTTAGCCAACTGGCGCCCCATTTCTCTAACAAACACAGACACCAAAATTTTAACCAAAATCATGGCTAACCATTTAGGGTCTATAGCATCTGCCACCATCTCCCCAGAACAATTTACTTTCATCCCTAAAAGGTTGATTTGGGATAATGTGCACTCTGTGGCTAATGTGTGTCAGTCCACAGCCTCTGGGGCACTTGTATTCTTGGACCAACAAAAGGCCTGTGATAGAGTAAACTGAGAATACCTTAGGGCCTGCCTCCAACAATTCCGCCTACCTCCCCGCTTCATTAACTGGGTGATGCTGCTCACGGAATCTGCAAAAATGGCAGTGCGCGGCCCAGGTTTCCTAACGGAAGTAGTCCATCCTCAAAGGGGCCTGCAACAAGGGGACCCTCTCAGCCCACTCTTATACAACTTCAGCCTTGACCCACTACTGCGAAATGTGAATGCCCAAATCACTGGGGTCCATGTGCTAGGCCAAACCCCAGTCAAGATGATAGCATTTGCAGATGATTGCGTGGTGGGGGTGTCTAATAACAAAGATGCACGCGCGCTTGAAGCCCTCATCTGGGAATATTCCCGGGTAAGCAACGCAGCACTGAACGCCTCCAAAACCGAAATCATCCTCCTTGGTCGGTTTCAGAAATGCTGGGCCCCAGCAAGTAGTTCCCAACCCGGCCATCTGCTCGCCCACGTCCACACCTTACTAACCCGAAACACAACGCTCCACTGGTGCTCCCCTTTGTGCCACGACCTACCACAGGACCGGTACGCCATCTGGGCGTGTGGATGGAGGCAGGTGGATACGCGTCAGCAGTAATGGAGTGCCATATACTGGACAACGTGACGAAGCAAATCACCTCTCTCAGAGCCCACCCTACTACACTCACTGGCAGGGTTGTTCTTGCAACTCTATGCTCCTATCCAAAGTCTGGTTCGGAGCCCACGCCATCCCATTCTCCCCAAGCTTCTTCAAATCCCTGTATGCTTTGCTACAAGGTTGGCTTTGGTCAGGCCGCCCTTCACCAGTACGGCTAGAGGTCATGTTTGGCCCTCATCATCATGGTGGCATGGGCCTACTTGACTTCAAAGCCCATGTCGCCAAGATCCTGGGCACCTAGATTGCGGCCGTCACTGCTCCTACACTCCCATCCCAACACTGGTCCCACGCGGCCCGCTCCAACTTCTCCCGAGCCTTGGGCCTCAACAATCCATCAAACCCCCACTCCCTGATGAAATAACTCGCATCACACACATCAGCCACAGGTCCTCACAGGACCAAAACCCACTACAAACGAATCCTACTCTCCATGCAAAGCGCAGAGTGGAGAATTCGTATTAGTGGACATACAACCAAAAAGGCCGCCCCTCTCCTCAGTTCACACAAGAGGTACAGGAGCTACCCATCCATGATGGCGTGATCCCCATTCGACCCCAAGTCCTATCCAGGGTGGACTACCTGGACATGATGGACATCCCATACTCCATTGAGACCCAAAAGACTATCTGGAAATACGCACACCATCCTCTGTTGCAGCCTCAAGTCCGCTCCCATGTGTGGCGCTGCCTGAGGCAGGTGTATCATACAACTGAGCGCTCTAATGCTTTACACTCATCCTGTGTCGTGTGTGGCCAGTATGGAACGCTGTTTCACCGCCCGGAGAAGTGCCCCACCTCTAAAGTAATATGGCGCGAAGTCCAACGTCTGCTAGTCCAGGATCAAACACATCCCTTAAGTCTGTCAAGAGATATGTTTGCTTCATCAATGGCCTCCCCCTCCCACCCTCCCTCCGTGCTCTGGTGGTTTCAATCGCCATTTGGACTATCCACACGATTGTCTTGGATGCCATCGCTGGATCCATCCCCACCCTCCCTGAAGCTGTCCACAGATTCCGGTCTCATTTGGTGGATCACTTTCAAGCGTGGATGTTTGGATATCTCCCACCGTGTCACCGACAGCTGGTCTCCTCCTGGTTCCCATTCTGGTTCATCAAATCAGACCCCTTCCTCCACACGTGCTCAATAGTGGCTACGTCCCCTATACACGTTCCCTCCCCCTTCCCATAAGTGGCGTTCCCGCTGGAAACAAGAGATAGCATCGCTTCCCTGGGGTGCCTCCCTGGTACTAAGTTTTGTCTCGTCTGAGTCATATTTGGAAGTGTCCATCCCATGGTCGGCCTTCCCCGCAATAAATTTAAAATTTAATTGGGCCACGAAATAAATATTGACAGCAAGAATTTCCTGTTGAGGATGAGGATAAAATCATGAAATCAAGGACTCTGGACAGAGAATCCTGAATATGACAGCGGGTCATATGTCCTGACAGGGGGAAACCAGGATCCTGAGAAAAATACCATCATGATTAAAGTAATCAGCCTGGGCTTTTCTTTCCAATTACTATCACTTTTAGTAATATGATTTAATTCAAACGGTGTAAACTAATAATCAACACCAGGCGAGATAAGTATGAATATTAAGGTAAAGAGCTGGGCGAACGCGGTAAAGGGCAGCGGACCTGGACCTGCACCACCCAAAGGTACCAAGCGCACAGGTACAAACAAAAATCCAGCAAAAATAAAAGAACACAAGGTGGCGTTTCCTGCAGGTTTTGTCAATCTTTTAGTAAAATACTGCAGCTACTTGGAAGTATCCCAATTGCAACCACTGTCATTGGTGGAACTTGGGATATGAGTTTTCCTGGGCGTAGAAACACCAACAATGTGGGGAAAAGATAAAAGCCCAACAAAAATATTTCCCGCATGTGGTGCACTTAACAACCCATACTATCCACAGAGGTTGGGTAGATCTTAGGTTCAAAACTGTGGAAGAAGTGAACGAAGCAGCAAAGGTCAGAGTGGTACTCAACCTTCCTGATGGACAGCAATTGGTCCTGACCAAATGCACCCGTTGGACTAAATCCAGAGACTTTTTCATATTTTTCAACTATCTTCTGACCTCACTGGCGCACACAGTAGTTGAAAGATATCACCGGAAGGCTTGGAAGCCTACTGAGAAATTAAAAAATTCAAAATGAAATGATTCCAGCTGATGCTGACCCTTAGCATGGGGAGGCAATATCAATAATTTCACTGAACCAGTATGTGGTAGAGGATATTACAAAAATCCCCCACATCGCACCCTTCACAATCAATGGGAAAAATCCCAGCTGTTCTGCGCAACAGTGGAAAGCGCACCCCCCATTTTCAACCACTGCCAGGCCTTTGGGCACAAGATTCATGCTTGCTCCATAAACGAAGGCCTGAGATAAATGGAATTCTATTAGGAGGAAATGGGTGAAGATGACTCAGATCACGCCAAAATCACAGATACTACACAAGCCTTCAACTGGGGAGAACACGGACAATATAAAATAATTGACCCTATTTCCCTGAAAGAATGAAAAATGGCCAAACAAGCTCGCAAGCTGTCCGCAGCCAAGGCAAAGGCCTCAGCGGAATCCACCGTATTGCTGGAGCAGATCCAAGAAGACAAGGAGGAATTTGAGTCCATTAACCAATAAGTTCCTGTGGAAAACCATACACCCAATCTGACAAGTTTGAATTTGGTGGAACCCGTTTTGGAAATGAATGCAGCAAAATTGGGGTTCAGTGCACCCCCAGAAATTGCGGAATTTAACCCAATATGGAAGGAAAATCAACAATGGAATGCACAAGAAAATAGTGTGGCCAATAAAAACCCTCAAGTGCACCACAATAACATATTGAAACCAAGCAAGGCCAAGAGAGGAGCGAAAACTGCGGCGATGAAAGGGCAGAATACACCCCAACTCTTACTCATGGTTATGCTCTCCACAGCAGAGGTGCAGTGGAGAGCAATGTGAGCAAGGGAGTAGGGCCGGGAGGCCCTGCCAACCACTCCTGAGGCGCATCGGGCATCTCAATAGAGATAGGGATGCTGAACATAGTGGGACTCAAGGCCTTAACATCCTGGGCCAAGATGTTGAGTCTCCTACAAAACCCACCTGTGGATATCTTGGTGGTGCAGGAAACCCACTGTCCACAGAGAGAGGAGGAAGCATGGGAAAACTACTCCTCCCAACAATATCATTTTGGTCGCTCCACTGTGGGGTGATAGTACATGTGAACCAAAACTTTATATTTATTAATAAAAATTGTTCCTGTATGGCTGCATACTCGCCGTAACCTTCTCATGGCACACTGAAGTGCACACCATAGCCAGTGTGTACGCCCCAAATGGTGCGCATGAACAAAAAGAAATTCTCACAGCCCTAACACAACTAAATCTACCAGTAAATACTTTCATAGTGGGAGACATGAACTGGTGGATTAACCCAGAGATAGACCAATGGACATACACAACAGAGGTACCACAAGGGCAAGTGGAACTTTAAGTACTAAAGGCCACCCTGGGACTATATGATCCACTGCCAAAAGGGCAACTCCTGCTACAAAACATGACACGCCCATATGTACACAATGGTGCACTTGTCTCTATGTCAAGGATAGGCCTAATACTTGCACCAATAATTTTTGTCACCAAATTCAGAAATTTAAAACTGCAAAAATCGAATTCTCCAACCATTGGCTTGTTTTGGTGTCTTACAAACTGGTGGAACCAAGTACCCAAGCACCCAGATGGTGCAGAATATGCCCAGAAAGTTTAGCTGACTTGGAATTTCAATCCTGGATGGAGGAAATACCCCAAACCTGGGATTTTCAAACACCTCTTTGCTTGGACCCACTAATTACCTGGGAAAAATTCAAAAATCAACAACTCTAATAAATTAAACATACATTGTCTAGAAAACACAGGGCAGTTTCAGCCATTATCAAACACACATTGGCTGAAATTGACCATCTAGAAAACAGCGTACCTTTTATGGGACACAGCCATGGATGGGGTCACAAATGGGTGGAGTTTTCTGCTCAGCTAAACACCCTTATCCATGAACACCAACACCGAGTTGGAGTCCAATACAAGGGAAAAAACATAAGAGACGGAGAAACTTGCTCAAGCTACTTTTTCCGCTGATTTCACACCCAGAAAAAAACAATAGCTTGTACACAGGTCCATCAACTGGAAAAATCCATAGTGGAAACACTTGAAGAAGTTGTGACCAACGTGCACAGGTTTTATACAAACTTGTATAAATCTGAACTGGTTGAACCAGAAAAAATTGAAAAATTTCTCGCAAGCACACATATTGACACTGCAGCCCAAAATAACAATATAATTAACTTAATATTGCGCGAGGAACTATGGGAAGTAGTATGCAGTGCACCAAGAGGGAAATACCCTAGACCTGATGGGATCCCCTATGAATTTTATATAAGATATTTTACTAACATCTCTAACTTTCTTCTAGTTTCAATGAACAAGTGTATTATGGAAGCATGACTCCTACCTGGAGGCAAAGAAGCCTACACGGTCACTTTATTCAAGAAAGGAGAAAGATTAGACCTATCCAACTGGTGCCCAATTTCCCTAACCAACACAGATACAAAATTTTCACAAAGATTATGGCCAAACGACTAGGAGAAATTGCAACTGATGCGATATCCCCATCACAGTATGATTTGTCCCAAGAAGATCCATATGGGATAACATCCACACTGTTGCAAATGTCTGCCAGTCCAAAACCTCTGGAGCACTTGTCTTTTTAGACCAACAAAAGGCATATGACAGGGTGAACTGGACCTATCTTAGGGCCTGCCTTCAAAAATTCAAGCTTCCAAATAGATTTATAAACTGGGTAATGTTCTTTACAGAGTCTGCAACCATGGCTGTGCGGGGAGCAAGCTTTTTAACTAACCCAGTTATCCCACAGAGAGGACTAAAACAAGGAGACCCCATAAGCCCTTTACTCTACAACGTTAGCCAAGACCCCTATCTAAAATACAAACACACTGCTCAAAGGAATCAACGTCAAGGGCCAACCACCAGTAAAAAATGATGGCCTTCACTGATGATTGTGTGGTGGGCATATCCAACAATCAGGACGCTTGCAGAATTGAGATGATAATAAAAGACTATTCAGCCATAAGTAACGCATCACTTAACACTGAGAAAACGGAAATTAACCCCTGGGGAAATATCGGATCCAGTGGATGCCATCTACACAGGGCCAACAAGCTAGTAAACATCAAGACTCATGACCAGACATAAGAGGCGAAAATTAGCAACGACCTCACTGAAACTTCCATTAATCACCAAGCAACAGCTGGCCCTGTTTGTCACTTGGGAGTATGGTTGGAAGTAGGAGGTTACGCTAACTCCATGATGGAAAATCAACTTCTAGACAAAATAACAAAACGCATTGCATCCTTACATGGACATCAAACAGGTCTAACAGGAAGGGTCACGGTAGCCAACTTTATAGTTCTATCAATCATATGGTTCGCAGCCCATGCAATCGCTTTCTCACCATCTTTCTTCAACACAGTCTATGCCCTATCAAAAGGATGGCTATGTTCCAACCACAACCCCCCTGTACGCCTCTAAAACCTATTTGGCTTAAAAGGAATAGAGGTATGGGGCTTACTAATTACGTAGAGAAAGAAACCCATATACTGGGATCCTGGATAGCTCAGGTGACTAGCCCAGATCTTCCAGTTACACACTGGGCCAGAACAGCAAGATATAACTTCACACGTGCACTACAATTAAGAGACCCAGATCACCCAAACACATTAATCAAGTATCTGGCATCCCATCCCACAGCTGCGGGACCACACGGCACTCCTGCACATTTCAAACAATTACTAACCATGAGAAGAGCGACATGGCGGATTCACATAAATGACCAAACCAGTCACCGAGGACACCCAAGGCTAACTCACTGACAGGAGATCAATGATCAAATAGTCACAGACAATATAATAAGCAAAAGCCCGAATACCATAGCCAGGATAGATTACCTGGACCATATGGACATACCCTACAATCTGGAGACCCAAAGAAGAGTATGGAGGTACACACATCACCCTCTACTCCAACCCAGGATAAGAGCACATGTATGGAGGTGCATGAGGAGAGTATACTGAACAGCTGAATGGTCAAACGCCAATCACACCTCATGTGCGCTATGTGGTCAGTATGGAAGCCTAGCTTACCGTCTAGAACAATGCCCAACATCAGTGGCGGTATGAAGAGGCCATGCGCCTTTTCCGCCTAGAAAACGGACATTTATTCAGCCTAGCAAGAAACATGTGCGCTATATACATGGACTCTCCTATCCACCCATCTCTCAGGGCGCTAATAGTAGCAATAGCACTATGGACGATACATAAAATGGTACTGGAATCGTTCACAGGAGAAGTGCCAACAATACAAGAAGCCATTCATCGCTTCCACAGCATATATTGGAACATTTCCAAGCATGGCTGTTTGGACATATGAACCCCATAACAGAAGGAAAATCAACACATGGCTCCCCATATGGTTCCTAAAAGTTTATCTCTTCCTTCACACATGCTGCATCCAAGAATAATCCAGCATAACTCCCCTCCCCTACCGTCTTAACCTTGGTGATCCTGGAGACAACAAGAAGGGCCTTGAAACCTCTGTGGTGTCTTTAATTGTAGAATTTCATTAGTTTTCTCACTATATCGGAAGTGCTTGTCATTTGGTTGACCTTCCCCAAATAAATAAATTAATCATCCTGGCATGACAGTAGATTATGGAGAACACTCTCTGAGTAGACAGTAGTGAGGAGTAAGAGAAAGAGAGCCACATGCCAAAGGTCATCCTGAGCAGCGTTGAATATTGGTGATTGTACTCCGCTTGAGCAAATGAAGTATTTGACCAATTTTCTGAAGCGGCTTTCTCTTGACCCATTCCTTTTCTCGCTTGAAATCTAGGCAAGTGGGGGTATGTGTTGGGATTTTGCTCATATTCCCAGCCAGCAAGGATACCAGGAATCGCTAAGGAATAATTCCATAATGCAAGGTGAATTGGAAATCAGTTGACCCTGACTTCGGTGTAACTATGTTCAGGAGATTTTAGGTTATTAGCCTGTTCTAATCCATTGGGGATTGGTCTGGACGAATGCTTAAGATCTCATGGGGCTGAGTTTCTGACGAAATAGGGACATCTGATAGTGATTAATTATCAGGTGTACTGAATGGGATTAGTCTGGTTTCATCAATGACTGATTGGGAATGTAAATACTAAGCTGTGGGGCGAGTGATGACACCCGCAACTCACAAATAAATTTAGTTGGTTTGTGACCTGCCATAATGGGTAACAAGTCCCATTAAATAAGCAGGTCGCTAGCCAAATATGGTTAGTTCAATTGGATTGAGAGGAAAACGTTAAGGACACTTTTTCTGACTCTTTCTGTTTTAGGTCTAGAGGATGTCCAATGATGGAATCCTAGCCAGGATGGTGAAGACAATCGCTGTTGAGACGAGGATGGAAGATTCAATGGCAACGGCTTCCGTTTCATCTAATAGTGTAAACCAAGGGTTGGACGCCGAATCCTCCACTATAAATTCCCTAGAATTAACCATTAGAAATATAGTTTTTATCCGGTATACAGTAGATATAATAAGATAGCTTCTATCCAGTATACAGTAGGTATGCTCATATAGTTTATATTTGGTATATACTTTTACATTATACAGTAGATTTACCAGTTTAGTATCTTTATTAGCTTTCATTTGTTCTATTCTTTCTCAGGGATATTATTGCTGTGTGCGATAATTGGGAGAATCTTTAAGGAAAAGAGTAAGGATATGAGCGGAGATCCAGAGAAGAAGTGGAAACAAATTGGGGTTTGCTGCCAACTGTGTGTCAAATCAGAGAACTGTCAATGGGAATCTCAGAGAAGATTGGCTTAGACGGTGCAAGGGAATGAATTCCTATTTCAAGACATCACGAGTATTTTGAGCGGAATTACTGGTGAGCGTGGGCTGAGATCTAAGAATTCCATTCATCTACAGATAATAGTCAACATACTATTATCAACTGATTATATCAACAACTATACAATGCGGATAAATTGCACAAAATCTGAACCTGTGCAAGTAATAAGTTTATAGGGTTATTGACCTACAATAATCAAGACCTATAAATTTTTACACCTCTCTTCTCACAATCAGACTCATCTTCCAGCAGATACCACTTTTATGGTTCAGTTTTCTGGTTTGACCACCCACCTCCCCACTGCACTTCTCCACCAGGAGTTGATGGGCGGTTTGACAGCCCATGGCTACAACCCCATCTTACAATTTGTGGTCCCAAATGAGGCCACACGCCTCGCTGGGCCTTGGGCGTATGCCATGATCAATCCTGAATCTAGTAAAATCACCTTATCAATTCCCCCTCACACCATCATTCCTTCTGCCCCTGACCATCCATTCTAGGCCCGCGTCAAGGGAAGGCAGATGATCTGTCTGTCCTGTTTTTAGTTGGACTACTCGGAATACAAGTGCCCTTCCTTAGCTGCTTCTGACAGCTCTGACTTTTCATCTGCTGGCTTCCAATCTGCCTCCCACCCTGTGGCAGTTCAGGTATGGGGTATGATCCTACCTTCCCCTTCCCCAAAGCCTGTTGCTGCAGCTTCACCTGCAGACACCAATCAGCCTCCTCCTCACCCCAGTGCTACACACAATTTCTCCAATCAAGCACCAGCTTGGACCCCAGTTTGAACCCATGCTTTCTCCAACAAAACAACCAAACCACAACCATACGCCAATTTCCCAATTCAATTCAATCAGAACCCAGGGGAGTTACTAGATGAAATTGACAATTTAGGTAATCTCATTTAAAACCATCTCTTAAAATAAGCGGTTCATTAATGAAGAATGGGACGTCAAATACCCTCCTCATCTATATGCCCCACAGCCAAACTCTGAACAATTTTTCAGTGACCACCAGCTTGCAGTTGAAGCAGCTGCCACACCAGATTGTCGTCCCCTCCGCAAAGCTGTCACCAAATCAGTGGTGATGCTCACAGGAGGAAGTCCCCCTCCTGTTATCCTCTCAACCCTCAACCCATAAGTAAGATTACAGTGAACCAATTACACAAAAATGTCAACGACGCTATCCAGAACGTGGCAACTGTAGCACGGAATTATAAAGCTAAGATTACCCAAACCAATATTGCCACATTCATTAAACTCCCAGACGTCCACATTAAAGCCAAAAATGCATTACCTAAATATATCAGCGCCATTTTCTTAAATAAAAAGTTCCATGAGATACCAATTATTTTTTATATTGAACCACATTCCGCCAATGCCCCAATGCCCTTGCTCTCTGCCTGAACACGTGCCCTACTTTGGGATGAGGAAGCTGCTGCCAAAGATGAGCCCCAATCCCCCCTCCCTCTCCGCCATGTTGGATAAGCTGTTTTCCGCTGTTCCCCTGTTTGGTTGTTTTTGTTTGGTGTATCTCATTCAATCCACTCATTTTGAGCGTTTTGTTTAAATCGATTAATTACATTAGTTTTTAGTTTCAGTAATCTCCATCCCCTGGTCGGCTTACCTCAAATAAATTATGAATTCAGATAGCTTAGAGCTGGCGCAATGATTAAAGCCATCCAAAGTGTGTCAAAGGAGCATTTTCAGCGTTCAGCCATATAAACATGACAACTTTTTTTGGCAGTCTAAATAGCGGACCTCCAATACAGCTGAAGTTGGGGATAAAGCACTAGTAGTAACCAAACATCCCAAAAAAATACCTGTAAATCGCGTTTGCTACTCGCCAGGGTCATTTTTGAATATCCTTCACTTTATTAAGATTCAGTATAAACCCATTTTCATCAACCATAAACCCAAGGTACCCCAGTTGGTCCTTGAAAACGGTTCATTTACAAGGATTAGTTTTGATGTTGGCCTCAGAAAGCCAGCAAACTACCTTCTCCAGGTGGGTATGATGCTCAGAAAACGTTTGAGAAAAGACATTAATATCCTTGAGGTACACAAGAATGCATGCCAGCTTCAGGTCACCAAGGATAGTGTCTATGGCTCGTTGTAACATATCTGGGCGTTACACACCCCTTAAGGCATACATTACAGTTGGAAGAGACCCTTGGATGTTTTATAGCGAAGCTCTCCTGCTCTGCTGCGGGCAACTCAATTTTCCAGTGACTCAATATCAAATCCATTGCTCGGAAATAATGAGCTCCTCCTAACTGATCCAAGGCATTGTCAATCTGCAGTAAGGGATATGAGTCCTTTTTAGTAATACTATTGAGCTTCTGGTAGTCTATCACTACCCAGCTGGTACTATCCTTTTTTTACAATTAGGGTGAGCGAAGCCCCTGGACTCTTTGATGGTTCTAGCATCCTTTGCTCCAGTAGCTTCATGATTACCTTGAAACTACTTCTTTCGCTGCTCTTTATTGGCTGATAAGCCTAGACCTGATAAGGGGATGATCTCTAGTGTCCAAACAATGAATCACCCCAAGCACATCCCAAATCATGATTATTGACAGCGAGAACTTCCTTATATTTCAAATAAAGATATAATTAATCCTTCTGTTCTTCCATTAAACCCAATAAATTATCACGCGGTACCAAAGCTATTATTCTGGGCTGAGGTTTTATGGGTAGAACAAATTCATCCAGCAACTTGAACTCATGAAACTGAAGGACCTCCCCAATAGGAATCAAGTGTAAGTACGCCAATAATTGATGTCAGCGGACTTGCAATAGTTTTTTTGTAGATTTTCTAGTAAGACCTTAATATTTCCGTATTCTGGTAGTATAATGCCTGGAGCCATATGGGTGGTCAAGCTGCAAATGCTGATAAAGCAAAATAACTTCCCCATAGAGTCCTGTTGGTATTTCTACCTCTAGATCAGTGCTTAAGATAACTTGGTGGCCAGAGGGTGTTGATAAGACCCAGTGCTCTGAGGGAAGCTCTTGATATTTGTATTTCTGCTGGGGGTGGGCCTGAGTCTTCTTCTTTAGTTGATGGTAGCAAACGGAATTACACCATCACTATATCTAAGGTTGACATATCTCATATGCACTGGATTTTTTGCACTCCGCTAGAAGCAATATAATTGGGATCTGCAGCCCCAGATTTTGGAAGGTATCCTTCATTATATTAACTAAAGCATCAAATTTACGCATGAAAGCAGTTCCAATTACTGGTCATAAAAATGGCGGTGACACTATCAAAGAGCTACAACAGCAAGTGACTCAAACTGCAAAATTAGCGCACTGTATGCTCCCTTGGAGACTATGCTTTCCGCTCCAGCAGTACCAGACACCATTCAATGTTCTACATTGGGTTTTAACGTCAACTTCGCCACCAACTTAATGAACACTATGTTGGCTGGGGCGCCCATATCTATTATAACGTGGACTTGTGTTTTTGTCACAAAAGTTCACAGCATGTACACTCAGAATAAGAAGGATTTTGACTGTTTAATACATGGAAATTTAAAGAATCTCTTTTTTAAGGAATCTCATAAAACCCTCAGTGACTTTAGGATATTTTTTAAAATTGCGTCCACTGGGAGGGCAACGTTTACTTCTTTCAGGGAAGGTGCATATGAGGATGGTCCAGGATCATCTGGAAAAATTTATTTGAAAATTTGACAGGAGTAAGACTTTGGTTGTTCCTGTGGTCCTTCTTACACCATGGCCTTTGCATGAGCTCGTGTCAGTACATTTACCTCTCCAGCAAGCTGCTGATATAGGAATTCATCGTTGTACTGAGGGGCTTTGGCGGGATATACTTCCTCAGGGTTAGGTGGGACAGTTGGGGTTGGGATAGAGGAGGTATAGGGTTCCAAGTCTACATTGCTCCTTCTTTTCCCTGGTAGTACTAGTCCTGCTATACATAATGGACCTGTCATTTAAGGCAACTTTGTGCAAGGTGCCCAGGGTGACTGCAATCAAAATAATTTATTCCATAGGGCCTGCATTCTTGGTTATTGTAAGATGGCCCAGGCTGATAATTTAACTGATATTGGTTAGCGTAAGCAGTCCCAGGTCAAAAGTTGGGCTGCTGGCAATTGTCATACGCAGTTTTAAACCAGAAGCTAGACTACTGGGGGTAACTTGGCTGAGGGCGAGGCATGTAGTTGCAATAAGGCTGGGGTTACTGGGCGGAAAAAACACGGGGATGGATGAATCACTAATTAAGAAGGTCCAGAGATGGCTGCTGAAGATTTACAATTTGTATTGAGTGGTTTTTAGGTGGCAGATAGACGGCACAAAAATTGAACAACCTTGAGAAGGGATACTTCATCTTGAAAGGCAAGAGTCATAAAGTTGTAAAGTTTGTGGTATGGCTTCACCGCAGAGAACATTGCAATTCCCACATTGCTTTGGATAGAGTCCCTGCCCTAATTAACACATGAGCTTCCATTATGAATCTTTCAACAAATGCAGCGAGGATCTCATTATGATAGAACCTAATGGTCAAGAACTTAGCCATCCAATGTGACAACTTTGCAGTACCCCAAACTAACGCAGCATTGTATCCTTCACTCTTTGATATGTAATGTAACTTCTTGGGAGATAGAAAATGACTTGGTCGGTGCTTCCAACATCTAAGGTAAGTATCAGTAATTTAGTTTTGCGCTGATCCAATGGCTCCTTCCACTGCAAACATAAATCGTTTAAGGAACCTGTGAATGTTCCCATCGCAGTCAAATGGAGGCAATAACTGATACAAACCTCCTCCTCCCACCATAACTGTGAGCCTTTGGAGCACACAGAGGAATTGTTCAAGACCCATAGGTTGTATCTCGTCAAGGAGCTGGTTAGGTAGGCCCAGTGGCGCATGGCTTATCCACTGCTTCAAGGGTATCATGGTCTCTTCAGTGGGCAGTACAGCCATTACCTGGGGGCATCAATTCACCAAGATATAATCGTCTCTGGAGCTGCCATCATGGGTTGAGTAGCTCACGCTGCCTGTGTATATGGCAAAAAAAATCCGTGACTGGGTACTTGGCCTCATATTTCACCATGACACAATTCTCAAGTGGCCCCTTGTTATTCTTTTACTTCCCAATGAGGATGTTATTAGGATAGATGTTGTTTGACTCCGCATCACACAATGTTGTTGTTCAGTAGTGTCATCCAGGCGATTATCAAGTTTCCCATTTTGCTGTCCAAGGATCTACATTTGGATGAACATGTTTTCAAGCTGGTATATTACGTCGTTATGCTCCTGATGAAGCTCATCCTGCTTCTTGAGCATCGCAATTAAAATAATTTTACTTTCCATGTATTCATCTGTTATGGTGTGCCATGAGGATTCCCCACCAATGCAGGCCTGAAGCGACATGGCCAGCAACTGGAAAATTTTTTAATTGTGGTTGTCCGATGGGCCCCCTGTAGTGAGCACCTCTATTATAATTTGGCGATATAAATTGATATATGCTGTAAGAATTGCGCATGGTTAAGCCCACTGAAAGTGGACGGACAATATGGGGATCACCAGTTCATGAGACAACTTAATAAATTTAATAAAAATTTGAAGCAATAACTTCAGTCAAACTACTTTATTTATTTTTTTATATATAGCAGATTCTGTATACTTGCTCTTCTCTTCTGACCTAAACTTCTCTTCCCTCTAGTCTTGTCATCACGCTTACATATCCACAACTTCAGTTTATTTCTGACCTTTTGCTTAGGCCTTTTCTTTTCCAACATATTTTCATTGGTTCATCCTTACAACGGAGAGGATCTGGAAGAATCTATTATACTTAAAATCACTATTGAATTATGTTGAGGCGATCTAATAAATATTTGTCATGAGTTTGACATCGCCTGGTCACAATTATTTAGAGGAGATCCGGTTTTTATTTGTCCTGAGCATGGTATCACCTTATCACCTTATTTTAAAGCAATCTCACCAATATTATACTATTAATTGGTTTGGTCAATATTAACCAATCCGCAGCAGCTATTTAGAGCCTATGTTCCAGTCATATCAGAATCTCAACAATACCTAAACTAAGTAAATCTATAATAACTTACCATACACCACAAAAATCATTGTATGAGAGTTTCAGAGAGATAAACAAATGACAACTCAGAAATACTTATCGTTATTTCCCTTTAATAGAAGTGAGTCCATTGCAGCTTATGCCAAACTGTTTTCCCATGAGCTAAAGTTATTAAATAGCAAATGTATTGGATAAACTTTGACGCCCAGGTTGCTCTTTGCCACTCCTGTGAGCCATACAAGGATCTATAAGGTATTACTACCAGTAATTAACAAAGAACTTAATATAAAATGAAAGACTAACAGTCTTTGCCAAAGCCGTCACTTTTGATGCGCCAACCCAAGTCAAAATAGGCCTTGTAATGAAGTTAATAAGTCCATTTGGCTTCACACAATTTGACCTGGCCCTATAAGCCTTGCACTAATAAATTTCATCTTGGTTATTTAACTAGTCGCACATGCAACCAGATTGTGCACTATGGAAGTCACTGTCATGCTATTGTTGCTGAGTCTAAGTTCATGTTGTACACCCTGATATTAATGAGGACTTTGAAAAGCAAGGTGAAACAAAACAAGGATATTCCACTTTTTCCAACTCTTGTATGATCCCAAATGATATAAAAATTAGCTTCCCTTCAATATCAAGTGAAGGGCAATTCGAAACTCATAGTGCTTTGTTACTACTCTCCTTAATTGAAATTACTGATAAAGAGGTAGCTATTACCATTCTGTCACCTCTATAAATAAAAGTGAATTTATATAAGTATAGGATACAAGCCTTATGTCCAGAAACTAAAACAACCTGAGCTTCTGGTCACCTCTAGTGATGCTTCCAAGTTGGATGTGGCTCAGATGGCCATAATTATTGGGGATTTACAAGAATCAGCTTTTCTATGTGATGACCTATTATCTTCTTTTTAAATCAAGGTGATACACAAGATGTAAATTTAGTCAATCCAGGTGATTCATACTATTATGTTTACATTTATTTTGATATCACAGTCATAAGATAAAAGTGAGATCAATGTTGGACTGTAGGGCACTGATAATATTATGTCCGCCAATTAATTAAATTAACATGACCTTGCAAAGGATATCAATCATCAAAAATTATACAACATCATGAGACCACATATAAAACATCTTTAAAATTTTATAATGCATTGTCACTGCATTTCATCTCACTAGTAATACCAGCTTACACTATAGTTTTTTTAAATTAACATGACGACTTTTTCATTGAGATATCTTATATAAGGTCTTTTTGGAGTTATGGATGATTTTGAAGAGCTTACGTTATATATACTTGGTAAAAACCTTCCGCTATACTACAATGGGAAAGATGATGGCATTGTGCCTCAGAGGTCAATATTAGGGTAACCTCGCGTTATAGGATGGGATAGTGCCAATTGGTCACTAAAAGATTTGTGGTTGTACATAGCAATTATATATAATAAAATCATAAAATTAAATGCGTCAGACTGTGGTCAAATTTATAATTAATTATTTTAATTGGCCATCATCTATAGTTGGGACAGAAATTAAATAAAAAATCCCCAAGAGTTATACAGTGAAATTTTAGCGCCATTTAATTGCTCTATTATATTTAATTGCTGCGCCTGAGATTAACTTTCTAGACCATGGAGAAAATCAAAACTGTTGGCCAATATAAAACCATACCTAATTAGATAAAATGTCACAAAAATGTTGCGTTTGAGAATTTTCTACCAGTTGACATGGATAAAGAATACCCATAATTTTGGAAAATTGAAAGAGTGGTCCTTGGAAGCAACATGTTCTAATAAGTTTGTTCTTTGTACCTTGTGAAAGCATTCCAAGTATAAAATGGAACAAATGGACCAAGAATTGGCCCTTTTGAAAGAAACTAATATAATTTTAAAAGATAATTTTGCTTTGGGGCGTGCACAAGACGTGCCAACCATTTTGTTACTGTTAATCATCTGGTAATTCGCTTGCATCCTACTAGAAGTTCAAAAAGTGCCTATGAAGTTTTACCTATAAGAAGCCAAACAGCTTGTGCAACTGGGGATGATAGTGCACTATAAGTGTCTGGAATCCCCAGTGTTGATTGTCAAAAAAATGGGTATAATGTTGGTAATTGATTAAGAGGAATCTCAATACCTTTAAAAAGGATTCATATCTGTTACCTTGTATTGATGATGCAAATGACAGCTTTGGCAGTGTGCTATACTTTTCTGCCTTTATTTAATTTCATGCTACCAGTAGATTAATTTGTTAAAAAATGATTAGAAGAAATGTGTAATGTTTACTGCTCAGGGCCTAGATAAACTCACTCAGATGCCACAAGGGCTGTGTAATACCCTATAACCTTTCAATGACTATGGACATTATATTACAATATTTAAACCTCTGCATACCAGCTTATCTAAAAAACATAAGAGTTTTTTCATGAAAGTTAACAACCAACTGAAACTCTTGGATAATTTTAACTCTGACTTGGCATGTATGATTGTCATACAATTGCCATCTTGACTTTGCAGATTCTGTTGTAGGTAAGAATAGTTAGCTCCAATAATACACTCAGGCAATTACATGTCTGATCTAATTTTATGGTTTTGAACTAAAATAATGACAATATTGGCCAAAAGACCCTAGCCAATCCTCAGTGTAACCCCAAAAAATTGTGTTAAAACCTTATGAATAAAAATGGACATTTCTACTAAATCTGGCAGTCAGATTGCCCAACCATGCGAGAAAAACAGTGGAGTCCATCAGAGGTTCCTCCCAGGCCACATCAAGTCCAAATCCAACCCCTAAGTGGGGACCACCCCCTTTTATATGATGGGTGAAAGTCCCCCAAGATGCAATAATTTTTGTTAATGAAGACAGATTAAAATATATTAAATTGTTACCCCATGGGTACGTCTTACCTAATAATGACTCCCCATAAGTTGTTCAGCCAAAATAAAATGAGTTTTCTGAGCTTAAATAGGCTGGATTTATATATTTTCTTATTCAGATGGTAACAAGTTGTACCAAACTTACATTAAATTCTCTTTGACCCTCAATACAGTTTAAATACTGACTAGTGAGATATTGAGGAGGTTCATTTTTGTACCCTTACTGACACTAAAAATCCTTATAAAAATCAACTTTTTGCCTTTTATTGATTTTCTAACTTTATTATCTAAAAACCATTTTGTGGATCCAGCCACCATCAGTACCAGCAACTGAGAAACAGTTGTATCCCCACAATGATCTTAAAATTCAATATAATAAAGTGAAAATTTAATGAGAGAAACTTAGTATATGGAGTTACTCAATTACATGGCTTGCAGTTCTAGCCAATAAAAATTGAAGCTATAAAACGAATGACACAGCTAATAAGCAAGTGTGGCAATAAACCATTGCTTTTTATGTTTGGCTGTCAAGTTGGTTTATCAAAAACTTTAGCAAGATAGTTTACCTATTTTTTCACCATTCAAAAACGGTTACAATTTAGGTGGACAACGAAGTACAAAATGTCTTCTAATAAGCTGAGGCTCTGCCGCACTAAAGCTCATATCATGTACCCAAACTTCAAAATAATATTTTTCAAATACAGACGCATCACTCACTACCATAGGGAAGTGTTATCACAAGATAAAATTGAGAGGTTGAGAACCATGTGCCTTTATGCAGCAGAACATTAAATGTACATAAAAACAAATATACAGTAACTGAAAAAAGAATTTTCTGGCCATCCTTTATAATGTAAATATATCTGATATATGTCTACATTGTTTTATTTAACCGAGGTAAGCTGACCAGGAGACAGACATTACTGAGACTTAAAAACCTAAAAATAAATCCTCACTGAATAAAACGAATGAAATGCCCAAAATGATCAGATGACACACATAACGTGAACTCAACCAACCAGGTGGGACAGTGGGAACTGCTTATCCCATCATGATGGAAGGGGAGGGGGGTCAGCGGGGCTCTCCTTGGCAAAGTCTTCAACCCAAAGCATGGCACGGGCTATGGCAGAAAGCAGGGGCGTCAGGGCATCAGCGGGATGTGGAGACATATTTCTGATTAAGGGGTGGTATTAATATAACAGCTATACATAACAGGTTCTGATGTAGTTTGTCAAAGCTAGTTCAGCTTTCATGCGTGTGTCAGATAGTTCTTTTGAAATTGGTGATATTGATGTTGTTAATCTCTGATTTGGGATTCCCTGCTACCTCTGCCACATGCTGGATGGCGTCATTAGCTTCTTTATGGGATTCTCTCAGCATATTTTTCTTTATCTTAATGGCTTTAGAAGGAATATTGGGAGGAGGGATTCCTTCTGCAAACATCACCACTGATTTGGTGGCAGCTTTGTGGAGAGGGAGACAATCTGGCTTAGACATTGCTTCTATAGCCAGCTGGTGGTCACTGCGGAATGTTTCAGCATTTTGCTGGGGGTGTATAAGCAAGGGGGTAGTTCCTCATTATCATCGATATACATAAACCACATGATTTGTATATTGTGGTTATCAATTATATTCCTTTACTCATCAATTTTGGCCAATAAATCCCAAGGATTTTGGTTGAATTGAATTGGGGAGTTGGCATATTCCTGTGATTTTTTTTGTTCATTGGAGGATGCATGGGAGCAAATTGGGGCCCAATCTTGTGCTTGATTGGATGGAGTGTTTGTGGCACTGAGGGGGAGGAGGAGTCTGATTGGTGGCTGAAGGTGCAGCTGCAGCAACAGGCTTTGGGGGAGGGGAGGTAGGATTGCGCCCTATATCAAAGATGGTGTGGGGTGGGCAGCTGAATCAAGGCCAGTGGTCAAGAAAACAGCGCCATCAGAAGTGGCTAGGGATGGGCATTTGCATTTCAAGTGGTCCAACTTGAAACATGTTGTACAGAGCATCCGTCCGCCCTTGACGCAGGCCCAGAATGTATGGTCAAGGGCAGAGAGGATAATGGCGCAAGGGGGAATTAACAGGACATTTTTTGTTTAAGTCAGGGCTGATCGTGGCATATGTCTGAGGCCCATTGAGGCGTGTGGCCCCATTTGGGACCATAAATTGCAAGATGGGGTTGGAGCCATAGGCTTCCAAACCTTCCATCAGCTCCTGGTAAAGCTCCTCAGGGGGAAGGTGGGTGGGCAAACCAGCGAATTGAACCACCAAAGTGGTTTCCTCTGGGATCTGGGTCTGTGTTTTGGGGAGAAGGGTACCCTGGAAAACCAGGGGCACAGTTTTTGCATTGGCGGCATTGGCTTCACATGTGAAGCCATGATCAAAGTACCCCTTATAGGGCAAAAATCAATAAAACTGGTGGGATTCATCACTGCCTCAGCCATTTTGATAATGGCTTGGTCGTGATAGGGGAAAAGTTTCCCATAGTTGACCCTAATGCCAAAACACATGTTTCTCCAGTGGAGCATGAGGGGCAGCAGGGTACCACTTGTGCTTGAGTGAGGTGAGCATCGAGATCCTTGGGAGGAACTAATTGTCCCAGGGGTTTGGTATGACTGGGTGAGCCAGTTTGAGTGCGTTTTCCTTTCAGATGGAAAATGGTGGGAAGAATTTCGCCACTGCCCCACACTGGGGCAGCTGGTGGGGAATTCAATGAAATCAGAGTGAAACTATGACGGGTGATTAAGTTTTACTTTTATTAACCATGTAATTTTCTCAGAAAGTTATACCAAGTGGAAAGAGTTGGTATTTATTTTATATGTCTACAGTGTATTCTTACATAAATAAAATAACTCTAACTCTTTTAGTATTTACAGACTCTAAATAATCATAAATTGCAACTGGCACAATGAGATTTATTATTATAAGCTTTTTATTTCATAGATCAGCTTCGCCTCAGCATAAAGTACCAAAATGCCAATTTATTTATTAGCTGTCTATGGTGGCCTTAGCTGTTAGCTAACCAAAGAATAATCTAATATGATGTTACACCAACAATAAGACATTGAATTAGCTGAGGTTCAGACCTCCCTTGAGAAACTAAGGAGGAATCTTACTTTTAAGAATTGATAGCTTTATAAGATCAATTATTACCAGAAATATTGGATACCACAAGTAATAGATGATTGATATTAGATTAGTGCCCTCAATGTGATAATTTATGTTCATTTTAAATAGACACTTATGCATGTGAAACATAACTATCAGCAATTAATGAATCTTAATATCCAAGATGTTTAACTTGTTTGACCAACCATCGAATTTTATTGTATTTAAATTTAAAATTTCATTAATATATAGATACAGGGTTTGACCAATTATTATGAACTATTAAGCCCGCAACCCACAACTTTATATGTAGTCAAAAAATATATCAATTTATTAATGATAAATCTGCCAGGGCACATAATTCATCATGATCTAAGTTGGTCAATATAATCCTTAATCCCCGCCAATGCAACCTCTATTCCTTATTTATTAATCTTCAAAACGTTGCCTCAGTGTCCCAAGCACCTTTTAATGTTTTAGTATTCTTTGCCCTGCGTTGGCATAAGATAATTGATAATAGGGTCCTATTATTAGTACATCCATAAGCCAGGATTCAATGGCAAGTGGCATATTGACTTTTATGAAAATCACTGGAGCTTAAGCATTTGCTTTCATGACCTAACTTTATACCGTCAGGATTCGCCCTCTTATGGGTAAAGCTTCTTACTAGGGGTTCTACTAATTTATATCTCATTTTTAAAAAACACTGAGTTGTGCTCCTTGTAAACTTGAATTGAGCTATCTTGAAGTGTTGGGATCTTACCCATTAGTATTTATTAGTAATTCTGACGATTTATTGTTCTGTGATTATTAGTAATTGATCCCTATAGAATTTTAAGTAACACATTACCAGCAACTTATGCTGAGGATAATTAAATCTTTATTTATTATTATTGTATCAGCAACCTAAACTGACAATTTCTCTAAGCTAGACTTTTATAATTGAGAATTTTTTTATCTCCCTTCTACGCAACTACCTTCCACTACTTTATGCTTATCTTGAATCCCTTATCTATTATTCACTTTTATTTTGAGGTACTATAAATACTTCAAGGGCTTATCCAAATAACCATCATTTCTCATATACCCCATTTAGTCCTATTGTAGGTTTTTCTGACCTTAGGGCTTATTAACCCATAAAGCGCTTTGGGGTCCTGAATCAACTTTGAGACAGTTAGGATTTGATCCCTTTGCGTCCTGATAATTACGCCTGTTTTTTTCCAGGTCTAAGTGCTTTTTGGTAGTCTGAGATTGCACCAATAAAAGATCTTAGCAAAATGAGAAAATATTATCTGAATAGAATGGTATTTTCAAAGGGGATCTTTTTCCAGGGGGAACTACGTCCAGTCTATACAAAGATGAGTACTAGGAGCAATCTGGTTAACCACTGGTGTTAGTATATACTACAGGGTTCATAATTTTTTGCTAAATGAGACTTTACTATTGATATAAATGATTCATTATCTTTGTTACCCAGGCTATTTTCTTCAAGTGATACCAGATTGTTTTGTGTGATATACCCGTAAAGTTTAAAATTAAACGCCCTAGCAAAAATTTCAACATTTAATGCTCACTTCAGTGGTCCACACTGTGGTTCTCTGAGATTTTTTCAAGCATGATTTCTAATAACCTGGTGAGGGCTATCCCTAATTGAGAATGTAACCATAAGATATTTTGGTGGCCATCCATGAAGCCAGCAAAGCTATTCTGCCTAAAATAGTCAATTATGAGAAAACATGAATTCTCACATTGAACAACTGACTGGGAATCATACTTGGATATAATCTCAGAGAAGAGTAACAAAGGAAGATATGAATAAATAAATTAGTTTATCAGCCTTGATAATGATATGGATGGAGAAGTTTGCTCCAATACAAAATTATATCAGTATTTTATTCCTTATATCTGAAACTGAAAGCTAAGGCCCAAAAGTTAAGGTCTTTTGTGAAAAAGAATATTGTCCTAAAAGAGGATTGTCAGGCTGGTAAACAAAATATTGTTAGTTCGGATACCAAAATGCAGGAAGAACGCCACCATTTTTATAGATAATACAACAAGTTAAAGTGGATTTCTGTAACGGTTTTTGTAAGTGCTGGCAAGATCAGGTTGATTTAAAAACTTTTCCACTGAAAACTGATAGTGTAGATAATGAGATATTAATTAAGGTAGGCTGGCTACTTTTTTACATCCATTCTGGTTGGAGGAGCGTCAACACCTCCCAATACTATGGCGGTTCAGGCAAAGTTATTCCCATTCCTTATCTTAGTAACTCAGAAAGTCAGACAGGGACAGCACAGGCCTTTGGGACCTGCAGCCATTAAACTCTTTTTTAGTTTCACATTGTTTTTAAAGAAATTCAATAAGAAGTGAATGTTCACTTTTCTCAATTTATGAAATTAGTATGGTTGTAGTGTCCAACACTACTAAGTTGGTGGTAGTAATGAATTCTCTGCACTCTGAAAGTCATAAGTTAGATATGCTAATTCTGCAAAAGACGGTGTGTCCAACTCTAGTACTATAACTTTTTATCAAGGAGTTTGGAAGAGCAGAGTGGAAGACTACTTAGAGGATAAAATTTTTAAAATGTTATAATTGAGATGAGCATATACAAGTATTTGTAGGGAGTTTCTATCTATAGGCACAGACGCTATCTGGGGCTAATGTTATATTTAGCTTTGATGCTAAGATTGCATCTCGCCATGCCTGAGATCCATATAGGAATTGTATAGGGTGATTATATCAGTTTTGAATGATGAAAACAATATAACTTATTTTTTTTTTAGTACTAGATGGTCCCAACCCAAGAAAACAATATAACTTATATGGTGATGATCTCCATTGATGCGCCATTTCTTTTTAGGCCTAACTAAAATTCATAAGAGCCTCATGTCCAACCTAAATTTAACCAGTGCCCCAACTATGAAATTATCTAAGCCTTATGGGCCTTATTC
Organism: Massospora cicadina; assembly: GCA_022478985.1. Classification (NCBI taxonomy): domain Eukaryota; kingdom Fungi; phylum Entomophthoromycota; class Entomophthoromycetes; order Entomophthorales; family Entomophthoraceae; genus Massospora; species Massospora cicadina. Next base: position 35,725 of record JAKSZP010005673.1, read on the forward strand.
CCATAGTCCAGATACTAATCATATTACCTGTTATCTTTTCTAAACTCTAGGCCAATATGCCAGTCAGTGTCCTAATTTATGTTTAAAAGTTTAGGTTCATTTACAAACCAGGGAATAGGCAGACATGTGAAAAGTCTGACTATAGTAGAGCTGGGATTTTCTACCTCTATTGTAACTACAAAATCCCCAGTAAGAAAATCTTTTGGCACCACCTGTCATTAAATTATGAGATGCCGGTGATGCCCCACCTCAACCAGTTCTTTTAGTTACCACGGATGAGAAATTTACTGGTTATCAACCACATAGAGAGGAATTTTGAGGCTGAGTTGGTGTAAGAATTTGTGCTAAATCCTTATGTTCATCAATTAGAATTATAAGAGCTTCCAGTTTTCTCTGGAAGTATCCCCTGATTGGATGGATTTAACAGGGGAAATACCCTTAACTTTGACAAAATTCAACCCTCAGTTAGGCATAAAAATTCAAATTTATTTATTAAAGTGGATATCTGGATATCTTTAGAATAAATCCAGCGGATGCTTATTTTTCAAAATGCGCTTATATTGATATTTCAGTAAAAAGCGTAAATTTAGCGCTATTGTTGACAGTAACCGTTTGATATTGTGTCTACTAAGCTGGAGAAAAAGACTGGGCCTAGCTCCCAACATAGATCATTGGAAAATCTATAGTACTGTGAGCCCTCAGACTGCACATTCTGAAGGAGCATACATTTCATTGCTGCTGCGATTAAGCTCACTGTTAATATCCACTCCTGCCATCATATTCCTTAATCATAACTTTAACTTCTTATTGAAACCTCATTAGAGAGCTCATGGAGTCAAAGCCAATTTAAGGAAAGTACTTTATAAAATACTCAGAAACCCCCTTTCATTATTTATAATCATAAAATGAGGCATAGAACCTCAAAATCTGGTGTTTTTCAAACTAGTGTTCATACTTTTCTCTCTCGTTGCAATCACTTTTGCAACTTATTCAATTCAAGTCTGATTCTAGTTTGATAATCTCACAGAGAGATTGGTCTGCGCCCATGTCAGGGAGCAGTTGGGCAAGTAAGGTAAGAGGAGCAGGTGGTAGGCCCGCGGCCTCAAATGTTTAAAAACACCCCGGAGAAACTGGCAGAATAGAAAAAGTTTTTAAAAAAACTGGCAGTCAAATTTTCTCTGGAAATCCTCAATTGGCAAGCGCGATGCAACCATTACATCAACACGCCGTACTCCCAACCACTCTCATTGGTGGAATATGAAGTCCGTGTGTTTCTGTACATCCAACAAACAGCTCTATGGGAAAAATTCTGTGGGGATGTGCACACTTTTTTCCTGACCGCGGTGTACGTCGCACCTCACTCCATGTCACGCGGTTGGCTGGACCTCAGTTTCAAAAACAAGGAGGCAGCAGACGAAGCTGCTGCAGTGCACATAGTGATCAACCTCCCCAAAGGGCAATGGGTCGTCAAAACTAAATACACCAGATGGAAAAAATCAAAAAAAAATTTCCTCTTGTTTGACTTTTTGCCTACTACGGTAAAACGTGACATCTTGGAGCAACACCTGAAAGATGGTCTCACCGTTAATGGCGAAATACAATCTTTCAAGATGCAACGCTTTATGATGATGCCACACCTGTGCACCGGCAAAGCCATCGCAGTTCTGACCCCAACTGAGGAGATTGTGAAGGACCTAACCCAGATCCCGCACTCCACATAGATCAATATCAAAGGGCATACCACCCACCCTTTCTGGGTAACCATGGACAGGCGCCCCCCATCTGCACCCACTGTGACATGTTCGGCCATAAGGCACATGCATGCCCCACCAAGGAGGGCATCACATTCCAAGAGCACCCCTCAGCAGCCATGGCCAGCGGAGAGGTGCACTATGAACCAACCGCAAGCACCAAAGAGGCTTTCCCGTGGGGAGCACAAGGCTGCTACCTACTGGTAAAACCTATTTCCCCACAAGAGTGGAAGAAGGCCAAGCAGGCCCACAGGACCGCGGCCAAGGAAGCGGCCAAAGTCACCACTGCTATCCCACACTCCCAACGCCAGGAGGACATCAAAACCTTCATGGCAGAAGCAACTCAGGAATCCATCAACCAATCAGATTGGGAAGCCCATGCTGATTGGGCCACCCAATCTGAGGATCTTATGGGTGACTTGATTTCACCCAATCTTTGCAACCAAGCTCCAGTTGAAACTGACTTGGTCTCCAATCTACCTAAAAATTTTTTGACCCACTCGATGGTGCACCAAACTCATCTGCATTGTAAAAAATTTGTTTGAAGTCAGGGTAACAAAAAGCGAAGGCAAAAGCCAACGTGAACCTTTCTGCTAAAATCAACAAAACTACTGATAGCGTTGCTGCAAACACCCACACTGCCATGAAGGCCCGTGGGGATCTAGAGGAGGCTAGTGGGCCCAGGTGCCCACCCTCACACCTAAGGTGCGATGGGGGAAAACTTCACTTTAGGGATGTTGAATATTGCCAGACTCAAGGCCTCACCATCCCGGGCTAGGAAACTGAGTTTTTTACAAAAAAAAATTTACCCATGGATATCCTGGCCATCCAGGAGTCCCACTGTCCACGAGGTTCCAAGGATGCTTGGAAACCATGCTATTCCCATCCCTATCCTTTTGGTCAGAGCACTGTGGGGTGCTAGTTCAGAAAAACAATTTTTTTAAACTTTTATTGTCGGAATCCTTCCTCAATGGCCAAGTCCTCATTGTCACTTTCTCATGGCCAATGTGGCACATGCTATCATCAACATCTATGCCCCAACCTGTGCACGAGAGCATTGGGAATTTTTCTCATTGGTCAAATCCCTCCCATTACCCCCAGACCCTTTTGTAGTTGGCGATATGAACTGTAGGCTAAACACACCAACGGACCGTTGGCCTTCCTCCTCCCACACCCTCAGGGTCACGTAGAACTTCGCGTTCTAAAGGCCACCCTTGGGTTAAAGGATGTGCTGCCGCGGTGAGCCCCGCTGCTCAAAAACATGACGCGACCCCACATCCACAATGGCCAATTAAGGTCCATGACCCGCATAGACCTTATCCTTACACCAGCAAAATTCCAACCCCACATTTCCCACTTCAAAACAACAAAAATCGAATTCTCCAACCACCAGCTGGTCTCAATAACCTACCACCTACCTGTCACAGTGGCTTAGCCCCACATTGGTGCAAACTCCGCCCTCCCAAACTTGTGTCGCCAGGATTTTCCACTTGAATGGAATCAGCAACTTTGGAAAAAGAGTTTGTTACACCGTTTTGCGTGGACCCCATCTCCACATGGGCAGCCTTCAAAGAGGATACCATCCGCCACTCTTGCCACCTCTCTTCCCGACGCTCATGAACCCACATTGGCCATCATCTCGTGCGCTCTGGCATAGTTGGCACACCTGGAGTCCAACATTTCAGCCACAGGATACTGCCCTGCATGGGGCCAGAAGTGGGCGGAGGCAGCCGCCCACCTCAATGCGCCTGAAAGGCAACACAAATATCGGGTTTGTGTTCAGTACAGGGCCAAATGCATTAAAGAGGGCGACAAGTGCACAGCATATTTTTTTAAAAAATTTGCACCATGTCAGAGTGTGGCCTGCACACAGGTGCGACGATCGGATGATTCCATTGTGAATATGCCAGCTGAAATGGCAATCAAGACACATAAGTATTACTCCAAGTTATACTGATCTGATCCAATTCAGCCAGCAGAAGTGGCAGAATTTCTCGACTAAACCCACATCCACACCATTTCCTGATACCCGAAATAATAAATTGATTACTCCAAACGAATTTTGGACAGCCATCCGCGGTGCACCAAACCGGAAATACCCAGGCCCAGATGGCATTCCGTATGAGTCATATAAGAAGTACTTCAAATATCTATCCCCACTGCTGCTTGCCTCCCTTAACCAGAGCCTTCTAGATACACGCCTTCCACCAGGAGGGCAAGAGGCCTTCACCATCACACTCTTCAAGAAAGGGGATAAGCTAGACATAGTCAACTGGCGCCCCATTTCTCTAACTAACACAGACACCAAAATTTAAACTAAAATCATGGCTAACCGTCTAGGGATTGTAGCATCTGCCACCATCTCCCTAGAACAATTTGGTTTCATACCCAGAAGGTCGATTTGAGACAACGCGCACTCTGTGGCTAATGCATGCCAGTCCACAGCCTCTGGGGCACTTGTATTCTTGTACCAACAGAAGGCCTATGATAGAGTAAACTGGGAATACCTCAGGGCCTGCCTCCATCAATTACGCTTACCCCCTCGCTTCATCAACTGGGCGATGCTACTCACGGAATCTGCAACAATGACAGTACGTGGCGCTGACTACCTAACAGAAGTAGTCCGCCCTCAAAGGGGCTTGTGACAAGGGGACCCCCTTAGCCCACTATTATACAACTTCAGCCTTGACCCACAACTTCAAAGTGTGAATGCCCAACTCACTGGGGTCCATGTGCCAGGCTAAGCCCCAGTCAAGATGATGGCGTTTGCAGATGACTGTTTGGTTGGGGTGTCTTATAATAAAGATGCACGCGCACTTGAAGCTCTCATCCAGGAGTATTCCCGGGTAAGTAATGCTGCACTGAACAAACCAAAACTGAAATCATCCTCCTTGGTCAGTATCAAACCTGCTGGGCCCCAGCAACCAGTGCCCAGCCCGGCCCATCTGCTCGCACACGTGATCGCCCTCCCAGCTCACCCCACACCGCCCCACTGGTACTCCCCTTTGTGCCACGCCCTACCATAGGGCCAGTCCGCCATCTGGGCATGTGGGTGGAGGCAGGCGGGTACGCATCAGCAGTAATGGAGAGTCGTATTCTAGACAACATGACGAAGCACATCACCTTCTCAGAGCCCACCCTACTTCCCTTACTGGCAGGGTTGTTTTAGCCAACTCTATGCTCCTCTCCAAAGTCTGGTTTGGAGCCCATGCTGCCAAGATCCTGGACACCTGGATTGCGGCTGTCACCGCCCCTACGCTCCCCTCCCAACACTGGTCCTGCGCGGCCTGCTCCAACTTCTCCCGCGCCTTGGGCCTCAACAATCCATCGAACTTTCACTCTCTAATAAAATACCTGGCTTCACACCCATCGGCCACAGGTCCTCACGGGACTAAAACCCACTACAAATGAATCCTCCTCTCCATGTGGAGTGCTGAGTGGAGAATTCGTTTTAGTGGACACACAGCCCAGAGAGGCCGCCCCTCTCCTCAGTTCACACAAGAGGTACAGGGGCTACCCATCCAAGATGGCGTGATCCACACGGCCCCATGTCCTATCCAGGTTGGACTACCTGGATATGATGGACATCCCATACTCCATTGAGACCCAAAAAAAACTATCTGGAAATACGCACACCATCCTCTGTTGCAGCCTCAAATCTGTTCCCATGTGTGGCGCTTCCTGAGGCGGGTGTACCATATGGCCGAGCGCTCTAACACTTTACACTCATCCTGCATCGTGTGGCCAGTATGGAACGCTGTTCCACCGCATGGAGAAGTGCCCTACCACTAAAGCGATATGGCGCAAAGTTCAACGTCTGCTGGGCCAGGATCTGTGACGGATGGGGTCTCTGAAAACTTCCACAAAGCAGTTAGGCAAGAGTGTCCAAGTGAGGGCCCACAGGCAGGATAGCCCTGCAGTTGAGAGATCCTGAATCCGACTATGCGGAAACCACTTTACCACAAAGGTTTGGACCACAGTTAGGACAATGCTGGCGCTCAGGAGGAGGGCCTGACCCCCTGAGAGGGCGTACAGGGACTGAATGGCCCTGTCAAATTATGAACTGTTGTCCATGAGGTGGTTTCCAGGTTTTTTAGTAAAGTGATTTGCAAATGCGCAAAACTAATTCTAGAATTTATTAAGTTTTATCTAAGTTTATAGAAGACAAAGCTTTAAACAGTTTCGCCTGCTCAAGTTTATACTGAGCTTATTGGGGAAGAGCGGGTCCTGTTCCTGCGAAGTCTGCAGGCATCTTTCTGGCGGTGGGCCCTATTTGAGAATCTAGACCCTTGATTTTGGCATCGAGGCCCATTCTTAAACTTGGGCTGGGTACCCTCGAGGTTGCAGAAAACTTTTCCGCATTCATTATTAAGCTTCAAATTGCTCTCAAAGCCTAGGCCATTCCCTTCACCCATATTCCCCAATATTGGTTCATTGCCTCTTTTGGGAATATTTTGTTTGGCGGCATCTGGTTGGCCAGAGCGCCATTCACAAGGATTTTCATCGCTGTCAATACCTCTAAATACAATGGATTTGGCCTCTGATTGGTCAGAAAATTGCATCTGAGGGTCCAATCCCTCATCGCCACATTTAGCAATATTGGATTTGGCAGTATCTGGTTGGCCAGAGTGCCATTTCTGAGGCTTCCCTTCCCCATCAGCCTTTCGATTCAATATTTCTTCTAATTTCAAGGCATCTGATTCATCAGATTGCCATTTATGATAATTGGATTGGTCGAGCCCCTCTCCCATAGCCCCAACTATCGCCCTAGGGAAGATTAGGGCTATGTGGTGGTCAGGCAACGCCTTGACCGTTACAGGATCAAACACATCCCTTCAGTCTGTCAAGAGATATGTTTGCTTTATCAATGGCCTCCCCTCTTCCACCCTCCCTCTGTGCTCTGGTTGTTGCAATCGCCATGTGGACTATCCACACGATTGTCTTGGATGCCATCGCAGGCTCCACCCCCACCCTCCCAGAAGCTGTCCACAGATTCCAGTCTCATTTGGTGGACCACTTTCAGGCGTGGATGTTTGGATACCTCCCACTGCGTCGCTGACAGCTGGTCTCCTCCTGGTTCCCACTTTGGTTCATCAAATCAGACCCTTTCCTCCACATGTGTTCAATAGTGGCTACGTCCCCTTCATATGTTCCCTCCCCCTCCCCATAAGTGGCGTTCCCGCTGGCAACAAGAGATAGTATCACTTCTCTGGGGTGCCTTCCCAGTTACTAAGTTTTGTCTCTTTTGGGTCAAATTCAGAAGTGTCCATCCCATGGTCAGCCTTCCTCGCAATAAATTAAAAATCAAACTAGTGTTCATAGATGGTATAGTGCCTGTGGGTTATCATCATATTCAGGCCTGTATGCAGTAGTTACCCAGTCAGATTGTGGAATCTAAGTTTATTCCAATATATGCTAATCATAACCATTTTTAGGCCGGTCAACAAATATTAGTGGAGACAGAAATTAATTTGTAAATTCACCAAAAAAATATATGGCGAAATAGTTAGGTCATTTTGTTGTTCCAAGTTGGAACCTTTCACTACACCTGAGATTATCCTCCATGACCATGTCGAAATTTAGATACATTAGCCAATCTTTACGCGCATCCTATTTATTTTAAGTTAAATCAAATTGTCACATTCCTGCATATGCTATTAGTTTAAGTAGTCCAAAATATTAATGATCTTGACCCTATAATTAACTAGGCCTTAGGGCAATACTGAGCAAATCTTTTTGTTCCTTAGTACCTCATGAGAATCTCTCAGATTTAACAAAGGAAGAGAAATAACAAGTACATTTAGTACTAAAAAAGAGAAATAACAAGCCTTGGCCCCTCTAAAAGCGTTACTTTTGCAAAGGTGACTGTTATTTGGCTTGTGCACACAATATGCTACATCATATTGCTATTGGTAATCATCTTTTTAACTTTAATTCATTTCATTAGATGTTTAAAAGTGGTGGTTGAAGACAATGATGCTGAAATTACTTAGCTAGTGTCATACAGGATGTTAGTGCCCTCCAAAAGTCCATGGGCTTCTCCAGTGTTAGTTATTAAGATGAAGGATGGCTCAAATCGCATAGTAGTAGATAGTCAAAATTTATTCAAGGTACGCTGACCAGGGGATGGACATTACCAAAGCTCAAAGAGCAAAAATACAAATGAACAGACCCACCCAAACAGAATGAGTCAACCGCCTAAAATGAGTGAGCAAAACAGAAATGAACGAGAACACAAAAACCAGGTGGGACAGCGGCGAGCTGCTCATCCTATTTTGGGGGAAGGGGAAGGGTATTAGGGGACTCATCCTTGGTATTGGAGTCCTTCTCATAGGAAAGATTGTGGGTGAAGGAGGAGAGCAAATATTTGGGGTGATCAACGACATGTGGTTGGAGATCTCTGATGATCAGTTGGTCATGGTAATTACCTGCAAAAAAACTGCACATAGGTACTGTGATAAGCAGTTTTCCGCATAAAGGCAGATGGAACGAAGCTGGTATAACAAAGCGGCGGTGGAGCAGTAACTTTTAACTTGTATTTCAAAGTGAAAATCACTTTCTGGATGGCGGCAGCTGTTTGTTTGTGGAGGTTGGGGATGTCACGTTTGCCCTGTGGGGACAGGGTCAGAACACTAATGGGAGGAGGGAGACCCTTGGCTAGTATCGCCAATGCCCTTCATCACACTCTTGGATGTTACAAATATGTGGGTGATCAGCTTCTGCTACAGCGAGCTGGTGGGAAGAGCGAAACACACAGGCGTCCAGTTGGGGGCCATAAAAACGCCGATGGATCTGAATGGGGTGTTGTATATGGATAAATTCTTTGATTTAGACTTCAAAGTCTTCAATAACATTCCCCACATCAATAGTTTCATCCAATGCAGTCCATGGGTTCAAATCGTACTAGAAATTGGAGCTGGTGAATTGATGGGATGTGGCTGTTGATTGATAGATAACGTGGGACTTTACTGTTATCCAAGTTGTCTCCTGATTGGTTAAATTACATATGGCACTTAACTAAGGAGGGGCTTTATTGGCAGCTGCGAGCACTGTAGCAGATGCAGGTTTTGGGGGAGGGGGAAGGATTGTACCCCATACTGTAAAGGCAGTGTGGTGTTTAGCGTATTGGGGTCCAGATGGAGGCAACGCAGGTCCAGCGAGCAAAGTAAGATAGGGGCATTTACACTTTGAGTAATCCAACTCAAAGAAGGATGGACAGATAGTCTGCCCACCCTAGACACAGGCCAGAATGGGTGGCTGGGGGCAGAAGGAATGACAGCGCAGTGGTATCAATATACAATTTTGTGAATTCCAGTCTGATCGTGGCAAATGCTGAGGCCCAGAGAGGTGGGCGGCCCCATTGGGAACCACAAACTAAGGATAGGGTTGGAGCTGTAAGCAGCCAAACCTTCCATCAACTCCTGATGGAGAGCTATGGGGGGAAGGTGACTGGGCAACCCCATGAACTGAACCACCATAGTGGTGTCAGTGTGGAGATGGGTGCGCATTGTGGGGATAGGGGTGCCCTGAAAAACCAGGGATACAGTGGCCGCAGTGGCAGCATCAGCATCGCAGGTGAAGCTGAGATCAAAATACCCCTTATAAGGGTGGAAAATGATAGACCTGGCCGGCAGCATCACTGCCTAGGCCATGTCAATGCTTTCTCTTCATATGGGAACAACCTCCCATATTTGACCTGAAGGCTGATATGCAACTTAGAGTGGGGGATAACAGTTGGCTGGGAGGCATGGCCTGGGCATGTGAAAGGTGGATGGTGAGATCCTTAGGTGAAATGAACTGACCTGAGGATTTGGTAGGATTGGATGAACCAGTCTGAACGCGTTTTCCCGCTGGACAGAAAATGCTGGATGGGTTTTGCCGCTGCCCCACATGGGAGCAGCCAGTGGAGAATCTGATGTCATCAGGGATTGAATTGGGGAGATAGGCGTAGGTTCAGATGGCTTTTTACTTTATGTTAAAATTTCTTGGAAGTTACTCCAGTAGATTGTAAAAGCTAAATAATATTACCAAAAATAATTCCTATTATTTATTGTGGATTGATGCACATGATTACTTAAGCAGTGCATAATACTTTTTAAGTTGAGGATTTAATTTTCTGGTTACTGGCAGATTAAGCTACTCACTGAGGAACAGGAAAAATGTGCTATGATTACAGCCTAGGGCAAACCAACCTACTAGAATGCCACAGGGGCTGTGTAATGCCCCCACAACCTTTCAGCAGGCTATGGATAGTATCCTTGGCAACTTACAAATTTCCTGTGTTCTCATGTATTTGGATGATAGCAACGATTTCAATAGAGCTTTTACTAAAAATTATATATCTATACAATTAATTTTCCGCCACCTCGCCAAGGCTGATTTGGTGATCAAGCCACATAAGTGTAAGATTTTCTGCGAGAAGCTAAAAGATCAGGGGTTGTCATTGATCTACATGGCATATTGCCCCAGCCAGCGAAGAATATAGTTATTGAATGTATAAAATAAATAAGTAGCAAGCGCAACGTTCAGGTTTGCCTTGAAAACTTGGCTATTACCACTAGTTTGTAAACATTTCAGTAAATTAGGTGAACTGCTGTTTCACCTTCTCAAGAACATAGTATTTTTCTGTGGACTGGGAAATACCAGTTAGCTTTAAAAAATCCATGCTCTACCCACCAAAGCGCCAATATTTAAATGTCTAAATTTTGATAAACTTTTTATTAGTCAAATGGATGCTTCTCTCACCTTTGTCAGGGTTATGTTATCACAATTTTATTTGGATGAAATTTGAGCATCCTGTGGCTTATTGCAGCTGGAAGTTGGACGTCATTGAAAAAATCTATATGGGAATAGAGAATGAGTTCATGGCAGTCAACTAAAATTGGTGTAAAGGCGCTATATTTTCAAGCGCATATGTTGTACTTAAACAAAATAAAAGGTACTTTTAGAGGACAATAGCTTGATAATACGTACATTAGAAAACTTTATTAGAGAAATAAAGCCCTTATTATCAATATAAAAGGATCACAAAGTTTTTCTCTCTTGATTCGCCCACTTTTTGGTCAAATCCTGATTAATTAATTTATAAAACACAACTTCACTCATTGTCAATCCTCTCCGGTCCCCTATGTCAACAAGCTCGATGCCTGTTGCCCCTTGTGGGGCAGGGGGGCACCCCCTCCTAATGTTTTTTGGCCTCTGCCAAAACGCGCATGGGCTGGTTCTGCTAGCCCCCCAACTTGACTGGTCGCTTTGTCCCACCTAAAGACCTAGCTTTCCACCTCGCCCGCACTCAGGTGATGCCCTATTGCCCCCTCATACTCCCTCAGAGCACCATGCATTTTGGCCTCCAGGTTGAATATGGCAAGTTGTTCCCATATTCTGACCGCCCTATCATCGAACTTGCCCAAGATCTTTGAGTCCTGTTGGCTTCATCAACTTCCGCCCCTTCAAGGGGTATTTTGACCTTGTCTTCTCATGTGAAGCTGATGCGGTAGTCACAGCCACCATTCCCCTGGTGTTCCAGGGTGTACCCATCCCTACCACTCGAACCAGGTTGCCCACTGATACCACTCTAGTGGTTCAGTTTGCAGGCCTCCCTACCCACCTACCCCCCAATATTTTATACAATGAACTGTTGACTGGCTTGTCAGCATACAGTTCAGATCCCAACCTCTAATTCATGGTTCCCATGGGAGTTTCCCACCTTGCGGGTCCTTGGGCCTTCACAACCATACATCCCATTTCCCTGGAGGTGGCCCTCTCGATTCCCCCTCGCACTATCATTCCCTCTGTCCCAGACCATCCTTTCTGGGCCCGCATGGATGGAGGGCGCACCATCTGCCCTACTTGTCTCAAACTAGACCATTCAAAATGGCGCTGCACCTCCAACTCCCAAGCTGCAGCCAATGCACCCAACTTTTCATATGATTACCCAATCACCAACCCAGTTACTTTCTTCCCCTAGGGAGATTTCCTCCCCCTCCTATCAAAAAGCCAGAATCTGCAGCTGGGCCTGCCCCAGCCAATTAGGAGCAGAGTCCTCAAGCCACTTCTCCTCAACCAACCAATCAGGGATCCAACTGGACTCCAGTTAATTCTAAGTCACATTTGCTTTATCCCAAGCCACGCTCCCCCATGCCAAAGCATTCTCCCAATTTAATTATTGTAAACCAAAATCCCTGGAGCTATTTTGACGAAGTCAATGGATCAAGTGAGCCTGTATCTGAATCAGTCAGCCCTCCTTGCTTTGAAGAGTTCATCAGTGCCGACTATGCAGCCCATCTCCCCCTCACTACTATGCGCCTCACCCAGGTGCTCCATATTCTGATCCAACCATCAGTTGTTTGTTGAGATAATTATCTCCTCAACTGATATATCACTCCGAAATGCTGCAAGTTTGCCATCAAGGTTTTATCAAAAGGCCTGTCCCCCCTCCTGTGGACCCCGCGCTGACCCTCCCACAAAAACGAGAAGTCCTCCTCCCTTTCCACCTTGCCAACAGCAATCTCAAAGCTTTGGCACAACAATCTAAGTTTAACATGAGGACCTTCCTCACCCCCAAAGTTAAAGAAGTAGGTTCTACCTTTCACGACATCCACCTTAGATGTGAGAAGTCCCTTGCCACTTTTCTTTCTGACTGCCTCAAAAAAGGTATCCCTTGGCCAGCCCCACTCCCCTTCCTGGACCCCCACTCCCAAGATGCGCCTACGCCCTTAATCTCTGCTTTGTGCCGCGGCCTATTGGACCCAGATGAGCTTACTCAGCCTCCTGGTCCCCCTCTCCCTCCGCCATGGTCAGTTAGCATTTCTAGCTTCTGACTTGGTTAGTGTTTAGCTCTTGGTTTTTTTTTGTTGTTCGCAGGGCCTCAGCTATGTTGTTTTAACTTTTGGTATGGATTTTCTTTCAGTAGTGCTTGGCAATGTCCATCCCCTGGTCGGAATGCCTTGATTAAATTTGATCAATATAAAAGGATCACACTGTAGTATTAAATACTACCAGTGGCTCAAGGCTTGCTCAAAATTTTTCTTAGTCATCAGCTTAGGGTGTTACACTCAAAAAAACCCCCTCCAGATGACAATCCTTCTAATATAATATCTTATCATCTTCTGTGTTCTTATTGGTGCAGCTTTGGGCTACCAAGCAGCACTTAAGAAATGGGAAAAAATATCTAAATCTTTTGATAATCAATTTTTTAGAGCTTATGTTTTTTATGATAGTAATTATACTCCAATTAAGATTCTTAGGAATGAATTAATAAATATATTTACAACTGATTATTTTATTTTGTCTCATGCAAGGTAGGAAATTATACTTAATGTAATATAAAGGAGGGTATGACAACTGAGGTCATGGGCTTAAGGGATCACAAAATATAAAAACTAAAATTTTGCTCATTGGTATCAGGATTTGATCTAACGGCATAATCTATAATAAACAACTTCCCTGCAAATTTTCCAACAGTAACTCAATACAACTTTGGCAACATCTATAAATTTGAAGCTCATGCAATGAGATAATCTATACTTTCAATTGAGCCCTATCTAATTACAAGCTAAAAAAGAAAAAAGTAAATGATAGTATAAAACCGATGGTTGGTCAAAACAATTATAACACAGTCATATACACTTGTAATCAATTATAGGTTTACATCCATGGTGTGCATTTACTGTGATAATTGATAATGACTCCTTTCTGGGTACAAAACTTAAAGGCCCTAAAGAAAGGTAGCTTTTGGGCTTTAAAATTACAATCCTATAATCACAAAATTCAGCACCGCCCAGGTGTAAAGCATCAAAACGCTAATGGGTTATCTCATTTGCCTAGCGTAGCCTTAGCAGCCAGAGTAGCTGAGGAATTGTTTTGTAAAATGCTAAAACAAACCTATTACCAAAAAGTATAATAATTTTGCGCTTCATCAAGAAACTAAGGATGAGCACCTTTGTTCAAGAATGTAAGCTTTACAAAGTCAACAATGATCATCAACCTTGTTTATCCCAGCCTATGGAGAGAACTGATATTATTATCAGAACCCACAAGGCGACGGGGAATTGAGGTTTTAGAAAAACGTCCAAGATGTTAAATCAGCACCACTACTGGAAAATGATGAATTTTGACATTTATGAGACCCTCTGATTTTGTAAAAATTGACAAGTGGATGGCCCTTGCAGAAAAGCTAACTCTATTCAATTAGCTAAATCCAATTTAGCTTAGTACACCATTTCTATTGCTGTAAAGGGCCCTCTGGCCAATACATCAGGTCAGTTTAAATGTGTTCGTGGCTATTTATCAGCTCACCAAGTGGGTGGTGGCTAAAGTAATCAGAGACAAAGGGTCACAACTACAGCGATGTTTATCATAGAAAGATATTCCATCTATCAACATGGATGTCTCTTTTTCTTTTACTGTGTAATTAAATTAATTTTACAACATAGATGATTTCCAAACTCAATACTTGAGGAGTATACACGAGGTATTATATACACAATTCACCCTGAGACCAACGCATTGTGGAGTGATTAAATAGTACCTTGTTGGAAGTTTATGTAAGAAAATCACGTACAAGACATCCACCTTTAACGTTTACTTGCCTTCTGTCATTTTTGCCTATAATTTCCCATGTTACTAGGCTAAGACAGTTTCCATTTGCCTTACTTTATATGGAGCAACCGACGCTTCCACCAAACTTGTATTATTTAATTAATAAAGAAAAGGTGAGTCATGATATATAATTGGAGAAATTGACAAGACTTTCAATTCAACTTCAGAGTATAGCATACTCTAATGTTCTGGCTCAAAAAGTAAGATCTTGAGAGCTTGATAATGAGGGCCAGCGGCCTTACATCACTTTGTTATAAGGATTGTTTTGTAATATGATAACTACGGTTTTGGATGGACTAGCATATTGGAGCATATATGGAAGGGCCTGTTGAGATCTTTAAGTGACATTTTATGCCTACGCTGAAGGATCCCGTTAAAGTCACCATATTAACTGAGTGCATGCTAAGTTTTTCAAAAACATAACAGCAGCTTTCCAGACTGATGGCTTAATTTTATAACGAATTTTCTGACCCCCACTAATCTTTGTTCCCTGATGTTTGGTTAAGTGGGGGAATATAGCAATTTGTTTGACCAACCGTCTAATATTATTATTTAATTTATCTCATTTTTCACTAAAATGTAGATAAAGGGTTCATTTGAATATTATAAACTTTTGAGCCCCCAGACTATGACTTGATAAGTAGTCATTAAAGTCGTATCAATTTATTAATGATATTGCTGCCAGGCCAGAATTTATGATTTACATTGGTTGACTAAATAATTAATCGCTGCCAGTGCAGCCTCTAATCCTTATCTATTAATCTTTGTGCGTGGCCTCAGTGTCTCAAGTACCCTTTATACTAATTTGATACTCCCTTACCCAGCCCCAGTGCAAAATAATCAATATTAGGGTCCTATTATAAGTATAGCCATCTGCTTTAATTTCAATGGAAATTGCCATATTGAGCTATATAGAAATGACCCAAGCCTAAGCATTTTCTTGCCTGGCCTAAATTGTTATTATGCCTCTAGTTTTCTAAGCTTAAGTGCTTTTTGGTAGTTGGATACTGCACTGATAGGGTCTTGATAAATGACAAGAGCTTATCTGAGGAGGATAGTCATTTGGAAAGGTGTCAAAGTTTGAGGATTTCTTGCTTGATTATTTAATTTCTGCACAGTAAAATAGCTGAATTTTGGCCAATGTATCCTCAATTATGCCAGTTGCTTATGGTTTAAGAACCATTTGGAAACATACTAAGCATATTTAAATGGCTCTGACTTTTCTGACCAACTTTGGGCTTTATTTTACTTTTGTAATTGGGAACTTCAGCTGAGGCAGGCAAAGTTTCAAGCTGTGGATCCCGAGATCCCAGCTCGCCGACACTCTCCAAAAGTGACTTAAGATATAAAACTGGAAAGTGTATTAAATAAAAATAGACCTTTATTAGGCTAGATTAATTGATAATTATTTACTAGGCCAGGCCCCAGTATTTATACCTTTAGGCATCTCCTGGCCACATTTAAGCATGCAATTTTAACAGATATTTTACCACCTCAGTTCATCCCTTAAACTGATATGACTGAGACCTATTCTTAGGTTTATTGGTGGCAAAGTACTCTCATATTCAGGAGGATTTAAGGGACAAAAATTGTAACAATGCGCGTGCAAATTGGTCCTAGGAGTGTCTCAAAATGAGTTTCATTATACTGCTGACAAAAAAAATTCTGGGAGATTTTGTGTTTAATTTAAATAAATGACCTACCCTTTATTGGGCCGTCAGCAGGCCTCTCTCAATAGCACTAGGTACTCTCATTCAGGTGGTTCATGTGCAAGTGCTATAATGCCAGTTACGCATACTGACATACAAATGTGCCCTAAGGTGGAAAAATTGATTACGTCATTTGTTCATTTGCTTGTCCATGGGACTTTTAAAAGTTAACTTCAGGTCAGTCCTGAATAAATATTGTATACAAATTTCTTAATATTGGTCTCAATTAATTGGGACTAGTTGCTGAGGTTTGGGGCAGAGATAATTGGCCCAACTGTGCAAATGTATTCAGCCCGTGCTGCTGATAGAATAATTAATTAAATTGACATTGAGTTGATAAACCTGAACAAGTAGTTGCAGAGAAGGTTAATTTAGTATGTGCGAGAATATTCAGCCTGAGCTTTAGTAATATAATTAATCCTCATAGCAATAATCAGCCCAAGCTGTGTTATTGTTATAGGTTTTAATTAGATTGCTAATTCAAGCATTAGGATGGAAAATTGGCCCGATCTGTAGGTTGTCAAAGGTTTATTTTCAAAATCAACCACAGAATCTGGAAATAGGATTTTTTCCAAGGGGAGCAATGTCTAGTCTACCTAAAGAAGAGTACTAGGAGCAATCTCATTAGCTACTGGAAGTAGTAGATACTGCAGTGTGATTATTTTGCCTGTCATAAAATCACCATCAACATAGTGAGGCCTTTCCCAAATAGTTGCAAGAAATTGAAGTATATTATTTTGGCTATTGGTCATCTCACCAAGTATTTGGAGGCCAAAAGAGTAAAGTCTTATGCATCGCTAATAGCTTATTTTAGAGCACATGTTATATTAAGTGAATGTTCACAATTTATGCTAGTAAATACTAGGACTAACTTTATGTCTTTTTTAATACCCAAGCTTATTGATATTATGGGAAGGTAAGGAGTATTGTCAACGCTTACCACCCTGAACCAATGTCATTGTGGAGCGGATAAAGAGTAAACCCCTGGTATATTGCATATAATGAAAACTGCCAAAATGGCCAATTAGAATATTTCCTTTTCTCTACCATTTTTGTTTAGAATATTGCCTTTCACTCAATGTCAGTGCAATCACCTTTTTTTACTCTATGGGAAGCATCTCAAGCTCCATTCTACTCTATACTCATGTGTACATGAGGAGAACATGAGTCTAACTGGGTACTTAGATAACTTCATATAAACTTTAATCTAGCTACATATAAAGAATTACTCCTACGCAATATCTTGGAATATTAAAGGTTGGTAATGTGATAATTAGGGTTAATGGTACTTACTTTAATTCGCTGTAGGGGAATGTCCTTTATACTTGACAATCATGAGTATAAATACTAGAATTTGGGAGCATATGTGGAAAGGCAATATAGGATCATAAAAAATCTACTTATGCTTACACTCTGAAAGATCCTTCCTAGGGTTACCTCATTAGAAAGGTGCATGATAATTTATTGAAAAATACCAGCATAACTCTGCTCTTATGTCCATGGATTTTTGATAGCCTTAATTGAACAGCATTCATTTCTTGTTTCCTTATGTTTGGTCAAGCAGGAAAAATGGAGCACTTTGTTCAGACCAGCCATATTACAAAATAATAATTTGTTTTTATTTACACCAAACTAATTTTTAAACAAAGGCTTTGATCAGATATCCCACTATGTTAATGTTGATTATTAATTTACTATAAATTACCTTTCACCCACGTCCACGTTATCTCAGTGCTCTTTTTTATTATTAAGATGATATTAATTATCTTGACTCATTGCCTTGAGTATATGGTATTTATTAAAGAAGATTGTTAAGTTTTTAGCTAATGGTGCAAGCTAAAATGACTTAACAAGGAAATCAAGGATATATACTCGCTTCTTAATAAAACTTTTGTTTGTAATTGGGAAGTAGATTCTCTAATAATACTCAATAATAGCCAAGTAACTCCAGTACGCTTACCATTCTTAAATCTACTAGCAACAACAAATTTGAGACCTTTTGTCTTCATAAAAAAAGGAAATCAATTCTTTACAATCTGTACTGTCAAACTCTCTTTCCGCTTAGCATAACTTTCTGAGCAAATTACAAAAATTAATAAAGTAAATCTTGACCACCCATTGTAGTTTCGCTCCAATGTCCTCAGATTTTCTGCCAGCTGCTCCAGTGTGGGGCAGCAGCAAAATGCCCCCCACCATTTTCCATCTGGCAGGAAACGTGCTTGGACTGGCTCACCCAGTCATTCTAAACCCATGGGAGGATTTGTTCCTCCCAAGGATCTTGACGCTCACCTTGCTCATACCCAAGCAGTACCTCGCTGCCCCCTGGTACTCCCCTGTAGCAACATGCGCTATGGCCTAAGGGTCAACTACAGGAAACTCTTCCCATACCTCAAACTAAGCCATTATTGAAATGGCACAGGCGGTGATGACACCCACCAGATTTATAGATTTCTGCCCCTATAAGGGGTATTTTGACCTCAGCTTCACCTGTGAAGCCAATGCCGCCACTGCAGCAACTGTGCTCCTGGTATTCCAGGGTACCCCTCTGCCTAAAATTTCGACACATCTCCCAGCGGACACCACTTTTGAGGTCCAGTTTGCTGGTTTGCCCACCCACCTCCCCCTGAAGTGCTCCATCAGGAGCTGATGGACGGTTTGACAGCCTATGGCTACAACCCCATCTTACAATTTGTGGCTCCAAATGGGGCCACATGAATCGCTTGGCCTCAGGCGTATGCCACAATAAGCCCTGAATTTAGTAAAATAGCTTTTGTGATTCCCTCTTGTGCTGTTATTCCCTCAGCCCCTGATCATCCATTTTTGGTACATGTTGAGGGCGTGCGGACAATCTTCCCATCCTGTTTTGAGTTGGACAAATGGATATGCAAGTGCCTCTCCTTAGCCACTTCTGGTGGATCGGATTATATGCTCACTGACCTCAAATTTGTTGCCCATTCACACTAGTTCTGACATAGGGTACGATCCTGCCTCCCCCTCCCACAAAACCTGTTGCTGAAGCCGCACCTAAGCAAACTAATCAGGCCCCTCCTCGCCCTGTTGCCACACAGGACTCCTTTAATCAAGAATCAGATTGGACACCAGTTTGATCCCATGCTTCCTCTAATGAATCAACCAAACCTCAGCCATATGACAATTATCCAATTTAATTCAACCAGAACCCATGAGAGTTATTAGCTGAAATTGACAAATCAGGTAAGATCATTAAAGATTAATCTCTGAAAATTGAGCGATTCATTAATGCAGAATGAGACACTATATCCCCCTCATCTATATACCCCACAGCCAAATGCTGAATCAGTTTGCAGTGACCACCAACTTGCAGTTGAAGCAGATGCATCACCAGATTGTCATCCCCTCCGCAAAGCTGTCACCAAATCAGTGGCGATGCTCACAGGAGGTATTCCCCCTCCCGTTATCCCCTCAACCCTCACCCCAAAAAGTAAAACCACAATAATCAGTTACACAAAAACGTCAATGAAGCTATCCAGAACTTGGCAATGGTAGCACGGAATCCTAAAGCTAATATTACCCAAACCATTATCGCCACATTCATTAAACACCCAGATGCGTGTATCAAAGCCAAAATAGCTTTATCAGAATATATCAGTGTCATTTTCCTAGCTGGCAATTTACATGATACCAATCAAAAGCAATAATGAACCACATGTTGTAGATGCCCCGACGCCCTTACTGTTTTCTTAACACATACCCTACGCTGGGAGGAGGAAGCTGCTGCTGAAGATGAGCCCCCAATCCCCCTCCCCTTCCGCCATGGAGGAATAGCAGTTCCCGCTGCCCACCTGGTTGGTTGTTTTGTTTGAAGTGTTTCATTCAAGCCGCTCACTTGGACTTTTTGTCTGAACAAATTAGTTATGTTAGCTTTTAGCTTTAAATTTTAGTTTTGATAATGTCTGTCCCCTGGTCAGCTTACCTCAAATAAATATAATCAGGACTGTCATACATTTACAAGTCCAATTCTGTAATAAGAGTGCTTTGGATCATAAAAGGATGAAATCAGCCAAGAGACCATGGCCAATCCTTAGTGGAACCCCTCAAGTTGGGGCAATGCTATTTCATCCACTTCTAAGCCAAATTGTTCAGTTCTTAGTAATTGGGTTGTGCCAAACCCACCGCCATATATGGGAAGTTATGCTGAGGCTCCTTCCCGGCCTTTCAACTGTTCAGTTCAGACACTAGGCGGAGACCACCCCCTTTTATAGGTGTGGAGGGGATCCTGCAAGGTCCAAATATTTTCCCGTCCATTAGATGGGTTAAATATATTAAATATTTTCCTAATAGACTAGTACTAATAGTATTAAGCCTCCATCAACTATTCCATTGAAGTAAAGCAAGAATTGAGAATCTGATAAGTCAAAACCCCATAATCCTAATTCAGATTTGTGTAGCCTAATCCAAATTTTACACCCTAACTCACTTTGAGCCTTAATAGGATTAATACTAAGCATTGATATCTTAAGATGGTTCAATTTCTTACTACTTCTTCAAACTTCTTTAGAAAAATAAAATCCATCCCTTTATTTCAATTAAATTGTTAGTATTTTAATAATAATTGGTCTAATAATCCCCTGATAATATTTATCCAGCAGTAGAGAAGCTACTTCTACTGCAATCTATTGGGGTACTTTAGATATAAAACGCAACAGCGAGCAACCCAAAAGCTGGTTTCCCACAAGTGTTCTCACTATAAGGGGTAGTACACCACAAAAACAATTTATTGAAAATAGAGGATGTTGGGGTAATCAACCCTTACAAACTCTTTGCTGCCTCTGAACCCCGGCTAGTTTCTCTAGAATAGCAGCTAGCCTAAATACTGTCTCGGCTTAAACACTTGAACATCACATTTTCAAAGTCTCTTATGAAGCTTCTCTGGTTGTATCCAAACCCCCTTTTAGAGACAAATTTACCTCAGGTGGTAGAATTGTCTCATTCATCTTTGTGTATGTGGCGGTTATGGAAGGAAAACAATCCCCAAAAAATAAAGCATATCCTCCCCTGCCTCAAATTCTCGCCCAATTGTTGATGGTATCTTATATAGACACCCTTAAAACTTGGGCAGAGGTATAGAAAGCGCTCATTGAGGAATTTAGATCCACACAGAGCTTGCGTAGGAAAAACAGGCGTATATGTGATTAAGTCTACTTGAGGGGTGATCAGTTACCACCTTCATTGCCTGGTTTTGCAGTGCATCCCAGTATCTCCACACGCTAAAATGCTACCTTTGGATGACGGAATTGCTGCCATTCTGGCTGGATTAGCCTCTTACCCTTCCTTAGCCCGATATATTGTCTCAGTGAAGCGTTCCCTACGGAATTTTAGTGATATAAAGGAGGCATTATTAGAGGTTGCTGACCTCTATGAAGCTACGCTTATCCCAGAAATCATACTGAACCCTCCAGTGCTGACTACCCTTCCAAAGCCAGTTCCCATGGACACCCAAATTAGACTGTCCTCTTCCATTAGAAGTTGGTCAGAGACCGCCAGGGGTGATAAGGTAGGGCTCTCTCCAAACAGCTGCACCCCAAGTTAGCCCCATAAAACCAGTTGAGTTCTCATCAACCCCACACTCTCTCTTAAGGTGTCCATCACTTCAGCTCTACCCTATCATCATTCAGAGCTGTCCTCCATAACAACCACGGTCTCACCTCTGACTATTCGTCAAAAGCGTTCTTCTCCTAAAGTAACCCCAAAAGTTTGTGCCACTACGATGCTCCCTCTAAAAGCCAAAAGGTAAATGAGCTCCAAAAGGCCTTCCACTGCGTGGAGAACAAGCCAGTTTCTTGGCTCTCTATTAACTTTTTTAGCGCTAGTGGTTCCCAACTTAAAATGGGGTGCTGCCATGCATCTTTATTTGAAAGGGCCAAAAAAAGGAAATATTGTAAATAAAAGATTTATTATTATAGCCCCTAAGCATAAGCTTAGGAAGCCATATCAGAAGGTGAGGAAGCTTTGAAAAAACTTTTTTCCAGCAGCCCTTTAGCTGGCGGACTATGGCGGACAACATATGGGTTGAGGCATCAGTGACATGTGGCATAAGGAGATATAATTGTGAGTTTTTTCGTTGATGAGGCCAGCAGTGTTTATCGCCTCAACGTATTGAGTAAGTTGATGCTCAGCAAAAGTGATGAGAGCAGGCACACAAGTGAAATACTTGATGCGTTGGTGGGTTTGGGGATAATTGGGGTCAAACAGAGAAGTTTTTGCCGCATTGATTCAAGCACGTCTCGCTCCAAAAGCGAGCTCCTCAATTTTGTATTTTGCATCCTCATCAAAATCATGGGAGAAATTTTGGAGGGGAATACCCTCAACAAGGGGTTCCATCGCCCCATGGCAAAGTTGGCGGATAAGAGTGTTGGCTGGAGAAGCTGCTGATTCTACCGCCATTTTGTTTATATTTTTATAATTAGGGAAACCGTTTTTATATTTAAAATGGAGGGGACGTGAATCAGGAGGATTTAAAGAATTCCGCCAAGGCGAAATTGGGCTTTACATTATAAGGCCAATCTGTATCATCATCCTTTTTAGAACCAAAATAAATTTAAATCGGCTAATGCTAGGCCAGCCACTGGATTCAGTGAAGTGGCAGATCCTTATTGGCTGCAAACAATTGACCATGGCAGCTCAGCCAATAATGTCCCAGTCATCGGCTCAGGTTTCCATAATTCCAACAATTTTTTTAAAAAATTAAATTTTGATTGGCTGCTGCTTTGGAAGCATAGCCAGAATTACATGAGGTTGGGGGTTAAAGGATCAAGCCACACTCAAAAAATTTGGGTGAGGCAGCATCCATCCTGATGCCAGAAGGAGGAGCAGCAGAAGTGATGGAGGTGGAAGCTATGGGGCACTTGCACTTCAAATGTTTAATTTGAAGCACAAGGACATATAGCGTGGCCATTTTTGACATGCACCCAAAAAGGTGATTAGGTGCAGATCTGATAAAAGTGTAGGGGGATTTGAGGTGGGTGTAGCACTGGATAGGACGAATTGTCACAAAGTGCAAGGACCTGACAACCAATCTTCTCCATTGGGTACCACAAACTTTTAAGATTGGTTCTGCACCATGAACAGCCAAACTCTCCATCAGTTTGTGGTGAAGGCGTTCAGGGGAGAGAAATGACATCAACTTGGTAGACTGGACCACCAAAGTGGCCTCATCTTGGAGCTGCGTGCAAGCCCGTGGGGATTGGGATATTTTTTAAATAATTGGCAGCTTAGTTGCTGTCTCCACACTGGCCTTGGATCAAAATCCGAGGTCAAAATATCCCTTAAGTAGAAAATTGATATATCCAGAAGGTTTGAAAACCGCTGTGGCCATCTCAATGATGGCCGTGCTTGTGTATTGGAAAATATTCCCATATTTGACCCAGAGGCCAAAACAAAGGTTGCTCCAAGGCAGAACCAAAGGGCTCTGGAGCACCGCCTGCAAGCTTGCTAGATGGTGGGCTAAATCCTGAGTGTGACATAGCGACCCAGTGGCATTGGGAGGGCTAGCAAAGCCAGCCTAGACATGCTTCAGCAGTGGCCAAAGGATGCCAGTCAGCAGCGCACCACCACCCCCAGGCCGGGGCAGCAGGTGTCAATGGCATCAACATTCTGTTTTAAAGTTTCTCAAATTAAAGAAGCTAGTTTTTTTTGTATTATTAAAACTTTAAATTCAGCTTTGATTTAGTCAATCAAAGTGAAAGTGAAGTCTTGGCCTTTTTAGCAATTCTTTGGGTTCATTGACAATTCCTCTGATGATGAGTCTTAAGGGTTTGGTAAAGACGCAGGCTATTATGTCCTAGGAGCTCCAATGGAAGTTCATATATTAGATAGATTGAGGCCTGAAAATTAAATATGGCCATGATACCCTGTCAAACCAATCTCCAACAGGTGTTGAGGTGATCAGAGATAAACAATACCACAAGTGATGCTGACCAGCTTATCAGTACAGTGGTCCAATCTACCCAGCAGGTTCATACCCTCCAATCTATTAAAGATAAATACCCTGCTATTACTCAACGCATTACCTCCTCTCTCCATTTAAAGGAAGTTCTCTCCCTCCCCCTTACTTTTGTTTGTACTATAAAAATTGTAGAGGCTTTCATCAATAAGGTGTGAGTTCTAGCCATCCTTGATATGGGTGCTCCAGTGAATGTGGTCTCTTCAAAGATCATCCATAAAATTAAGTTGGCGCCCAACCTGGACTACTTGCAAAAGTTTGGAACTGTTGGGCCCAACAACACACAGCTATTAAAGCCTAATCTTCTCTACCCATACTTATTAGGAAGCTCTTCCTGTCTATCCCTGTTTTGGAATTGGAAAATTATGCATACGACCTGATCATTAGCACTTAATTCATGATTGAGTATGACGGAATTAACAACATGAAGTATGGATCTCTCTCCTTTCAAAATTACGAAGTTCTTCTAGTCTTTACAAACGATGAGCCTATAAAGAATGAATACTCATTCTTAGTTGAGTACCCTTCCTTCGCCCTCTCTCTTTTATAAAACGTCAGTACAAAACACAAAAACCTGCCTGACTCTGTGAATGCTTCAAAGATCCTTTCATTATATGCGTCAGATGAGGTAGTAGTCAAGGCAGCTTAACAAAAGATTATAAACACCAAGATTACTATGCAAATCCCCTGCAACTGACTACTGCATCTAACAAATATTGATGGGATAAATATTTGGAACCTTGGGTGTTGCTGGGTATCCTAGACCCTGCCTACCAGCGACCCATCAATCTTCTGTTGTGGAATCTTACTAACAAGTAAATGGTCGTAAAGAAGCATCATAATATTGGAAAAGCCCTGAGATTCTAATTAAGGACATCTAACAAGTCCATTATATTGGTTCTATGTTAGACCTGGGACTACCTACTGATCAATCGATACACGTTTTGCCCCACGTTCAATCTTTTTGAGAATCTAACATTTGAAGAGCTCAGAAAAGTGACCATCTAGTACTAAAAAAAAAGAGCTCAGAAAAGTTCACTCACTCCTGGAGTCTTGTAGTAACATCTTCTCAAAATCTAATACTGACTATGGACATATGAAATGTTGGACTCAGACCATTGACGTTGGTGATGACAAGCCTATTCGATACAAGCTGTTATAATTTTGAGTGAAATCATTAAGGTCTGCTGGAAGGGTTTGCACAGTGTTGCTTCCCACTGAGCAACGGATGGACAATATGAGATTGCCAGTCATCAAAACAACTTTAAAGACTTTAATAAAATGGAGCAATTAGCCTCATCACATCTTTTTATTTAATACAGGGTTTTTTGGCAGGTTCTTCATTATCAGCGCTCTCTCTTCCTATCAACAACTTTCCTCTTCAGTTATCTTTTCTCGTTTATATATTAGTGACTTTGGTCAATATCGCTCTTTTGGCTTATACTATTCATTTCCACTGTATTCTCATTGGCTCTGGCAGAGTATACTATTTTTAAATTTCCTATCAGCTTAGTTTACGGCGATCTACTAAATACTTGTCATATGTTGCCATTGCCTTATTTGGAGACAGTACAATAATTATACTTCCTGACCCAATATCGCCTCATCCCAAGGCGCTTGAATATTTGTAAACTAATAATCATAGTCGGCAGATTCTAGCTAGTCCGCCGTAGCATTCAGGGCTTATCATCCAGTCATATCAGAATCTCAATATTGCCCCCACCCTTGACTGGACGTAAGTCTCCTATTGTTTATATGCCCAAAGAAATTTTGCGTGCACCTGGTTAATAATCCAACCTCTTTCAAGGTCCTCAATAGAATAGGCATCAACCCTCATCTTCTCAATTATTTCAAATGGACCAATCCAGATGCTGGCCAATATGTGCTTCTGACTGAACCCAAGCTGTTCATTTACAGAACCAGCTTTTTATCTTTAACTGAGCTAGCCTGCTACACCATTACTGATTTGCAGCCTGATTCATTATCTTCTTAGCCAGACTGAAGTAGTACATTTCAATCTGAAGCTTGATTAATTTGTCTGATAAATTAATTAAGTATTGTTGTGGATCTAGTTCTGCCAATACCTTCTATTCAAGCATAAAGAAGTGCTGGAAGAGCAGGGTGTCGTCCATATAGTAATTGTAAAGGACTCTTCCCCATGGTAGAATGATAACTAATGTTATTAGTGAGGATGGGTGTGGAAAGAAGGGAACTCAAATCTAAGTGTCAATCCGGGTCAATTTATGAAGTATTTTCACTAAAGTCCCATTTAATCACTCAAACATCCCATATGACTCAGGGTGATATGGGGTCATCAAAACCCCATGGATGGCCATCAGCTCGTTTAGCTTTGGAAGGATGTGGGAAGTAAAGCTAGTTCTGTTATTGGTAAGGATGAACTGAGGGCAGCCATGTCGCTGTATAATACATTCCATTATAGACTTATTCACTGTGATCACCTTTAAATCACGTATTTCCGGTTCTTCAACCCACCCTATCAAGTGTTCAATTGTCACAATAATTTATTTGGACTGGTTAGCTCCCGTTGGCAGTGGGCAACAACATCAAAGGAAACTGTATGCCAAGCAAAATGAGGTTCACCAACCAGTACGAGGTCTCTTGGCAGAACGGCTTTTCTTCTTAGCACTGGTTGCAGCAGGAGATTGTTTAATGCACATCAAAGTTTATGCTTTCCCTGTAATACTGAGGATGCAACATTTAAACGCCTTTCACACCTCACCATGTCTGAATGCCCTTATGTTCACTCATAATAATATTTGGTCTGAAAGAAGGTCTTGGGAAATTCACGTTGATTTCTCCTTCTTACTTGTACAATCACCGTTCTTCTGGATTGTATTGGCCCTTAAACAATCTAATACCTTGATGAATTTAGGCGGATCATCATTGTATTTCCCGCCAAACATTTTGTCATACATTACATCGCTGAGATCTTCCGTATTGACTTGGTTGGATATCTTGATAAGCAATCTTCATTTTTGTGTTTTGCTCCGTGTCAGTGGAGAATTTCTAAGTCATAAGCCTGTAGCTTAAGAACCCATTGGGCTAGATGCCACTCAGGCTCTCTGAGATTCTGCAACCAGCATAACAACGCATGATTTTTTATGACTTTAAACTTTACACCATGCAAGTATACCCTGAGTTGCTTATAATCTTAGATCACCGCAAGCACTCCTGCTCAGTCACAGTGTATTTGCGTTTGTGACAGTTCAAGCTATGACTGAAGTACACAACCAGGTAATCCTCCCCTTCGTCATCTTGTTGTGATAGCACCGCCCCATTTTGGAAAGAGACACATCCGTCTGTATTAAAATATGTATTAAAATTTGTGTATTGTAGCACCGGTGCATTGATTAATGCCATCCAAAGTGTATTAAAGGAGCGTTGACAGCGTTCTATCCATTTGAACATGTCATCCTTTTTAACAACTCAAATACTGGGCCTCCAATACAACTGAAGCTAGGATGAAGCACAGGTAGTACCCCCCATCCCAGAGAATACCTTTATGTTGCACTTACTGTTTGACTGAGTCTTTTTTGGATAGCCTCCACCTTGGCTAGTTGATGTTCTATCCTGTTCGCATCTACCACAAACCAAAGGTAGTCCATTTGGTCCTTTAAATGTGGCAATTGTGGGGCTTAATATTTGAGTTGGACTTGCCAAACCCAGCGGAAGACCTCCTCTAGATGAGTAAGATGCTCATATAAGGCTTAAGAGAAGATGTTGATATTGTTAAGGTATATGAGAACGCACGACAGCTTGAGGTTGCCAAGGATGGTGTCCATGGCCCGCTGAAATGTAGCCAGGGCATTACATAGCCCTTGAGGCATATGGGTTGGATGGAAGAGCCCCTTGGATGGAATAATAGAACATTTATCCTGTTCTCCAAGGGCAGCTCAATTTTCCAATAGCCCAATATCAAATCCATTACTGAAAATAACAAGCTCCTCTCAACCAATCCAAAGCATTGTTAATCCAAGGCAAAGGGTATGAGTCCTTCTTAGTGATACTGTTGAGCTTCTGGTAATCTATTACTGACTTATTGGTACTGTCCTTCTTTTTTACAATCAGAATGGGTAAATCCTGAAATCTTTGATGGTTTGAGTATCCCTTGCTCTAAAAGCTTTTCATTCCCTCAGTTACTAATTCTTCAGCTGCCCTCAATTGGTGGATCATCTGATATATGATGTTATAATGATCTTCAGTGTCCTCTCGATGGACTACCACCAAGATCACCCTAATTCATGTTCATCAATGGCGAAAATCTCCTTATACAATAATGATAAAGCTATCGCCTGATCCTTCTGGTCTTCCAATAACCCCATTAATTTATTGAGTGATAACACCGTCATTATGCCAGGCTGCAGTTTGATGGGTAGAACAAATTCATCCAGTGACCCAGAATTGTGAACCTGAATGATCTCCTCCACAGGGGTCAAGTGTAAATATAGCACTATCTAAAGTCGGTGAATATGCAGTGACTTTTTTTGTAGATTTTCTAGTAGAGCCTTGATTTCCCTATGT
This sequence comes from Massospora cicadina, assembly GCA_022478985.1. Taxonomy (NCBI): domain Eukaryota; kingdom Fungi; phylum Entomophthoromycota; class Entomophthoromycetes; order Entomophthorales; family Entomophthoraceae; genus Massospora; species Massospora cicadina. The sequence continues at coordinate 64,308 of JAKSZP010005673.1, forward strand.
CCCAGTAGTATAATCTCTTGAGCCATGTGGTGCTCGAGCTGCAATTGCTGGTAAGGTCAATGACCTCCCCATAAAGCCTGGTTGGCACTTACACCTCTAATTCAGTGTTTATTATTACATGGTGTCTGGAGGGGATGGATATAGGATGGCAGCTCTGAGAAGCAGCCCTTGATATTTATATATCTTTTGAGAAGGTCTTGGGTTTTGTTCTTCAGTCAAAGGTAGTGAACTGGAAGCACCACGTCACTATATGCAAGCTTCATGTGTTCCATATGAATTAGATCCTTTGAACTCCATTGGAGGTAAAATAAATTGGGATCCGCTGCCCCAAAATTTCAAATGTCTTGTATGTCATGTCAATGACAGCACCAAAATGTCACATTAAATCAGTTCTAATTAATAGGCGATAATTATCATTTGGCAACACTTTCGCCGTGGCTACAACAACTGTTGATCCAAACCGCAAAGATAGCGCATTGAACGCTCTCTCAGAGACCATATTTCCACGCCAGAAGTCCCATACACCATTTGATGTTCTACATCAGGCTTTAGCGTCAACTTCGTTACCAACTTGGTAGAAAATATGTTGACTGGGGTGCCCATATCTATTATATCACGGAATTAATTTTTTGCTACAAATATGTCACAGTATGTACACTCAAAATAAGAAGAATTCTGCCTGTTTAATACGTGGACATTCAAGGGATCTCTTTTCAAAAAGGAAGCTCGTAATTTCCTCACTGACTCTAGGGTATCCTTTGACAATAGCATCTACTGGAAGGGCGACGTTTACTCCTTGCAGGGAAGGTGCATCTGAGTATGGGTCCAGCTCGTCAGGAGAAACTTGATTGCACATTTGACAGCCATACAGCTTTAGTTGCACCTAAGTCCTTCTTCCACCGAGAACTTGGATTGCACCAGTATCAGTATGTTTTTTCTCTAACTTCTGTTAGTATAAAAACTCCTTATCATACTGAGGGGCTTCCACTGAATATACTATGATAGGTTCAGGTGGGACGTTTGAGGTTTAATAACAGAGGTAGAGAGTCCCATCTCTACTCCGCTTTCTCTTTTCCTTGGTAGTATTGATCTTGCTGTACATAGTGACCCTGACGGAAGGGACAACTCCAGCCAAGGTGACCATGGTGACCGCATTCAAACAATTCACACTGTAGGGTCCGCATCCTTGGTTCTCATAGGATGGGCTAGGTTGATAGGTTGATTGTTGATGATCAGCATAACCAGGGCCAGGGTGATAAATTTGATGCAGACATACGGCATAATTAGGCCCAGGTTGGTAGTTGGGATGCAGATGGTTATTATAAGCATGTCTTGATCAGAAGTTAGACTGCAGAGGGTATTCCAGACGAGGATGAGGCGCATAATTATAATAGGATCAGGAGTTACTAAACGGAATATGAACAAGACTAGTGAATTACCCAAATAAGATGGTACAGCAATGGTGGCGGTGTGTTTCCGCTCTGTATTGGGTGGAGGAAAAGTAGCATCTACCTGGTGTAAAAACTGAACAATTTTGAGCAGGGACACGTCGTTCTCCAAAATTGAAGTCATGACGTTGTAAATCTCAGAGTATGACTTCACCGCAGAGGTCATTGCAATACACAATCACATTTAATACAGTCCCCGCCCTGACTAACAAGTGGGCTACATCACAAATTAATCAGCAAATGAAGTGAGGGTCTCATCACGTTGGAATACAATGGTCAAGGACTAAGCATTCTACTACAACATCTTTGCATTACTTCCAAAAAACTGCAGCACAGTATCCTTCGATTCTTGGTATGTAACATAACTTCTTGGAAGATAGCAGGTAACTTGGTCAGCACTCCCAACATCCAAGGCGGATATCAGAACTTAGCCTTATGCCAATTGGAGGCTCCTTACGCCACAAATTAAAATTGTTCTAAGAACCCATGGATGTTCCATTGCAGTCAAATGGAGGTAGGTTGTTAATGTAGACCTCCTCCTTCCACTCATAACTGTGAGCCTTGGGTATGTAGTGAGGATTTAATTGAGGCCTATAGCTGCGATCTTGAAGAAATGATGGCTTAGTAGGGTCGGCGGCTCTAGGTGTAGCGTAGTGCTCTTCAGCGGATAGGACTGCCATCACATGGGGGTTTCATTTGGTCAGAACATAATCATCCCCAAAGCTGCCATCATGAGTTGAGCAGCTCACGCCGCATGCATGTTTGGAGAAAGCGCTCCTCAGCTGGGTATCTAATCTCATATTCTTCATAATGTTTCTTCCTGCATGACCCCTCGTTCTTCAGCTTCCCAATGGGATGAGGCGAGTAAAAGGTAGGTGTAAGCTTCTGTTTTGTGCAGTGTAATCGCTCAGTAGCATCATCCAGGCAATTGACAAGTTGTCTGTTCTGTTGTTCAAGTATCTACAGCTGACTAACTGCACTTTCAAGTTGGGTTTTTACGTCGTCATGCTCCTAAAGGAGCTCCTCTTTTTTGGAGCACTGCATCCAGAACAAGTTTGATCTCTGTGGTTTCTGAAAATTGCAGCGAAAGATATTATTCTCCTTCAGTACGGCCTGATATGTAATGACCGTTAATTGAATTTTTCATAATTATTAGTGGTTGTTCAATGAGCCCCCTGTAGTGAGCACCACTGTTATAGTTTTGGGTGAGATCATTAAGATCTGCCAGAAGGGTTTGCACAAGGTTGCTTCTCACTGATCAAAGGATGGACAATATCAGATTTCCAGTCCTCAAAACAACCTTAAAGACTTAAATAAAAATGGAGCAATATGCCCCAACCACACTTCTTTATTTAATATAAGGTTATTTGGCAATTTATTCCTAATCCGATCTCTCTTCCTATTAACACTCCCTCTTCAATTGTTTCATCTTGCTTATACATTAATGACTTTGGTCAATACCGCTTTTTTGGCTTAGTTTACTTGGTTTCACTGTATTCTCATTGGCTCTGGCAGAGTTATTATTCTTAAATTCCGTATTGCCTTAGTTCAGGCGATATACTATTATTTGTCATATGTCAACATTGCCTTATTGCTTTATTTGGAGGTGATCCCATAATTACCCTTCCTTACCCAAAATATCCTCATCTCAAAGCGCTTGAATATTTGTACACTAATAACTATGGTCGGCGGATACTAGCCAATCCGCTGTAGCTATTCAGGGCTTATTGTCTATTTATATCAGAATATCAACATAAGACTTATTGGAAATCAAAGGTTGAGGAACTCCAAATGAGGATGGAGCTGAAAAGGTTGCTGGATGCAGGACTGCTGGTGCCTTCTCGAAGCCATTGGTCATCTTCCTTATTGCTCATAAAAAAGAAGTATGGCGGTCATCTGGTAGTTATGGACTACCATAAATCGAACAACTTCCTCAAAATGAATAGTACCTTATCCTCCGCATTGATGACGCCCTAGCCCAAAACCTCCGGCTCTACTTCTATACGCCATGGACATGGCTAGCAGTTATTTGCAAATGGACCTTTTCCCCAAGACCAGAAGATATGCGCTCTTATTTGCAGTGAGGGTCACTTCCAACCTACCCAAATAACACAAGGGTTGTGAAACATGCCTGCCACTTTCCAGCGAGCCATGGATCATATCTTAAAGGACCTTAAGTTAAGCTGCGTCATCATCTACCTTGATGATATCACGGTGTTTTCCAAGACCTTATATGAGCATCTTACCCACTTTAAAGAAATGTTCCAACGCTTGGGGTATTCTAACATTAAATTAAAGCCATCAAAATGTACTTTCTTCCAGAAAAAGCTGGATTTCCTTGGACACGCCATCTCTCAAGATTGGATTCAACCTTTATAAGATAAGGTCGCAGCTATATCCAAAATGCTGGCGCACAAAACCCTCTGTGACATCCAGGTATTCTTGAGCATGATGGGGTAGTACCATCAATTCATCCCCAAGTTTTCCCAGCTCAGTGAGCCACTCATCCACCTCTTGGCTAATAAAACTCCATTCCATTGGGGTGCCTAACAAAAATCCACAATTGAGAACTTGAAGAACTTACTGCAACAAAGATCAATACTCTGCCACCCTGACCATGGCAAGCCCTTTATGCTGTTCATGGATGACACTAATTAGCCGTTGGTTCTATCTTGGCTCAGCAGGAAAAACATGTGGTCGTTCATCCTGTTTCCTACTACAGCAAGGTGCTCTCAAAAGCTGAACGAAACTACCTCATCACTGAGAAGGAGTACCTTGCTTTCCTGCTTCCTGTGAATATTTACCCCTTTATTTTATGAGACTTCATTCAAAGTCGTTACTGACCATGCATTCTTTGTGGTTGCAGAAAATGAAAGACCCTACGGGATGGTTGCTCTCTGGGCTTTAAAGCTCCAGCATTATGACATGACAATTGACCATTGGGCGGGAACTTGTCATATAACGTTGATGGGTTGACGTAGCTGCCTATCCTTTACTTAGACAACAATTTAGCTGATAGGTTAAATTACCTCCTAATGATGCAGGATGCGTGGGCTGATAAGGATGAACCTGTACAGAAAATGCTAGCTTGGAAATCCCGTAACACCAAGGTAGATAGCGGGATGCTATACAAAAAAAGTAGGGGCCAATTGGCTGCCCTATCTCCCGCCATAAGAGCGAGTACCTGTGATCTTGGAGTTTCATAACATTTTATGGTATAGTAGGGTATGAAAACCTATGAGTGGTTAAAAGAGCGCTAATACTGTGAGGGAGTCATATAGACCATAACTGAAGTTCTGGATGCCTATCTGAATTATAAAATTTAGTCTATCTTTAATACCAAGTATCAATACTAATCTAAGACGCCCCACCAACCCTTAAACACCATAAGTTTAGACGTGAGGGCTTCAACCCAAGCTACAGGGGAAGATTGATATATTTTAGCCAAAATTGATTATTTCAACAAGTAGGTTGAAGCTGTAGCTCTCCTGTTTAAACGGCCAAGGCCACGGTCACTTTCCTTTATCAGTATATTTTCACTTGACATGGTTGCCCCCAGGTTCTTCTCTGAGATAATGGATTAAACTTCACCTCCAGAGTGGTGAAGGTCCGCGCTACCTTAATGGGCACGCAACGGCTCTTTTTGGCCCCCTATATCCCTTAACCAATGGTACTGTGGAGAGAGAAAATGGGACCCTGGTTTCTATATTAAAAAATGGTCACTTCATTTTTCTTTACTGGTATTTGTACTTACCAAGTGCCCTCATGGCCTACCGTATCAGTTACCATGGAATCATTGAAATGTCTCCTTTCCATGTCCTGTATGGACGGGAACCTGGAGAGACGCATTATTAGCCAAAGATATTATCTCTTATAGGACTAACCCCGAGCAAGCCATGAAGAAGTTGTCCCAGCACATCATTAAGTTACAAACAGAGGCTATGTCTAATTTGGCCAAAACTGTCAAAAATTGGGTCAAGCCGCAGGTGTGCTCCATCCCCCTCTACCTTCCTTCCAAATTCCAACTTGGTGCTGTAGTATCATAATTGGATCACTTCTAGAAGAGTGAAGCTCAAGTCTATTTGGGAAGGACTTTTTATAATCATTTACAAGCGAGGGAAGGAGTACTCCATCAAATCCTTTGATACAGGAGTTACTGTCAACTTGGTTCATGGCCAGTTCGCACAACCTTATTCTTCCCTTAATACTCTTGAAGGGTGTGATGTTGAACAATTACAAGTCTGATATTATATGAAGAGTAATTCAGGTTTCAATATGAATAACATCATCCAAAACACCATAATTGATTTTTGGTGGAACCCTGCAAATTGGGATAATACTAACGCCCCCAATCCTTGGACAAATCTCCCTATGGCTAGTAGCAGGGTTATACCGAATCTGCAGTAAAATTGGGGGAGTTGTTCTGAGGGTCCTCTCCATCTCTTTACTAACTTAGTTCAAACATCTACCCTGCGACCACCCCTTTTTATATCCTTGGAGGGGGTTTCATCAAATGCAAATATTTTCTTGCCCAATGATTGGTGAAATATATTAAATACTTGCCTCACAGATTTATCATACCTGCTATTAATCTTCCATTGGTCATTCCGTTGAAGTGAGGCGAGTCTCAAGATCTCCAATAAACTGAAACCTAATATTCCCTATTATAGCTATTCCTAGCCTAAACAAATATTTATGCCCCAATTCACTTTAAGCCTCAAGTCGTTTAAATACTAAGCATTAATATCTTAAGAGGGTTCACTTATTGACCCCTCAACTGTTACTAATAAAATCTTATAAAAATTGATCTTTATTTTAACAAATTTATAGTATTAGTATTTTATTACAAGTGGTCAATAAGAGCCTAGATATTTATCCTGAAATTGATAATAAACTATTTATGCTGTAATTGTTGGAATTTAAGTGCAAAATGCACCAGCGAGCATAACAAAAGCCTAAAACTAACACAAGGAATTATTTGCATCTATGCCAATATTTGGTTCTTGACACTACTGTAACTTAAGTAGGCATATGAGTGCCTAACCAATAGTACTTCCTTTCACTTTGTCAAATTCCTGGCGTTGACTAATGACCGCCTGGTACTATTTTCATAGGATTTTTCACATTTAATAGAACAGGAGTATCAAAACTCTCTGATACTTAATGTCAAATAGGGGATAACTAAAATTTTTAACCTAAATTATAGAAAATTGAAAGCTTATATAAAGATAAGGTATTTATATTAATTTTATTAATTGCAATGATGGGGTCAAGAAGGAATCCAATTAGTATGACACTGCTTAGTGTTTAAAACAATCTGAACCTCAAAGTGAGATGGCGAGAAATTCATTATGACTTACAAGCATCTAAATTAGGTAAAAGGGGTTTTGACCTATCATAGTTCTTTATTTTCGCCTCTTATTGGAATTTCATGAGAAATTGCGATATTCAGGCACTATTAAGGTTAAAAAAATATTAGTTTCAATGCTTTAGAAAAGGTGGAAACAAGGTAATAAAGTTATTATTTTCGTTGAAATAATAAATTCCAATAAGTATACAGAACTTTGTTATGAATTGACTAAAATCAAGCTATGCAAGACAAAATAAGTGATACTTTATTAATTAAAAATGAGGTATATACTGGGGTAGATTTGATAGTTCTTAATAAGGATCTTCATGCTTCAACTGAGGTAAGTTTTTTTTAATAGAGGACTAATATTGTGATTATTATTAATATTTTTGTGATAAACAGATCTGATAAGGTTCTTATTAGATGGGATCGGCCTTCTTGTGGAGGGCTTGGCCCCTTTGGATTGCTTAGCCCCTTCCTAATGCTTAACCTCATCCTTCAGAGGAGGCCATTGACTCCAAAGGGTCAATTGTTGGTCTATATGAGAATCAGATATCTCCAATGGGGTTTTTAAGATCTTATTAGTTCAAGACACTGAATCTCAATCTTGATTAGAATTGGTCATCACGGTTGAATCTCCAAAAATGCCCCCCTCAAGATCTTGCCTAGGTGACACATACTTACGAAGAAACCTACTATGAACTCTATTAATAACAGTCCCAGTATCAATAGCTGAAATGCAGTATTCAATACCCTGACAATAAATAATATGGTAAGGACCATCCCATAAGGTATCAAGTTTGAGAATCCATCCTCCAGTTCTATGATGATAAAAGAGTACAAGATCCCCAATTTGATATTCAGGTAAAGTAGGATAAATAAATTGGTTATCATTCCCTCTTTTAAGGTTGTAGCAGCATGAGAACTCAAAGCTAAGGCTTGTACTCTGATAATTTCATCAACTAGCCTCATCATAGCTAAATCAGTAGTTTGTGGGGTTGAAGCATCATTTATAGGTTGTTTACTTGAGATAAAATAGGATCCTTACTGTAAAGACTTTGTTGGGACATTCCAATTATACGGTGATAGCTAACCCTATAGGCTAAGATCGCACTAGTTAAGTAGAGATTCCATCTACTAGGATCGTTGGAGGCCATCTTTTGAAGAATTGCTACAAGGGTACCATTTGCTCATTTGACCGCACCATTAGTGGAAGGATTGTAAGGGGTTGCAAATGACTGATAGATACCCATTAATTTATTCAGCTCAGATACCACCTGTGAAACAAATTTGGTCCCATTATCAGATAATAGAATTTTTGGCCTACCATGCTGGGTGAAAAATTGCTTAAAAAGGAAGGATGGAGTAGCCTTAGCGGTGACTGTGGAAACAGAGTCAGCTACAATCCATTTAGTAAAATGATCAATAGCTAATATAATATAACAAAGTCCATATGTAGCAGTAGGGAGAGGGCCCACCACATCAATACTCATAGTGGAATAAGGTTCTGAAGGTCCCACAATTTCGTGTTGGTAAATCAGATTTCCACTACGCTGTTGTTGGCAAGAGAGACAAGTCTCCAACACATCGTGCACAGTTTCCAGCATGTTATCCCAATAACAATGACTTTTCAACCACTATAAAGTCTTAGTGACAGCTCCATGCCCTAAAGTTTGATGAGATCTATAAGAGTCTCAGTTCTTGCAGAAAGCTGAATAAAAGCAGCCATTTAGATCCTACTTCTTATATAAAGAACCTTCTTAAAACTTGAGTATTCTCAGTTAAGGATTGTAGCTTCACTTTAACGTCCTTAGATTCATGATACCAAAGTTCAGATCTGCCTATCAGATCATATATGTGATCTTCCTCAGCAGTGAATGAAGTTTTTATCTAACCGAGGTAGGCTGACCAGGGGACAGACATTACCGAATATATATGAAACTAAGAGAATAACTAAGAAATATAAAAATTGGGCACCCCAGGGTACGCAAGTTACCCCTGTTGCCAGCGGGACTGCCAGGTATGGGGGGTTGGTGCACTACTCCGAGGGGGTTTCCCCTGCTATGGAGCAAGTGTGTGAAGGAAAGGGTCTGTGTGGAGGAACCAGAGTGGGAATCATGATTCTATGAGCGCTTTTTGTCTTGGTCTCATATATCCATAGAGCCAGGCTTGGAAGTGCTCTAGTAAGTGGACATGGAATCTGTTAATAATCCCATGAATGTTTGGGACCGTGCCCTTGAACGCATCTAATGCAATTGTGTGTATTGTCCACATTGCAATGGGTATTATTAGGGAGCGGAGGGTAGATGGGATTGGTGACTCGATCTGGAGCGCGAAGATACTCTTTGATATTGAGAAGTCATGTTCGTTTTGAATCTTGAGCAGGCGTGCGACTTCCTGCCATATAGCTTTGGTTGAGGGGCATGTTTCTAGGCGGTGATGTAGGGATCCCTCCCCTCCACATACTGCACATGTTTTGTGGAGGGAGTTGGAGAGGTCCGCCGTCCTATAGGTCCTTCTCAAACTGCGCCATGCGTTTGCTCTTATCCTTGGTTGTAGGAGTGGGTGGTGTGTCATTTTCCACATTGCTTTCTGTGTGGTTAAATCATAGGGAATGTCAAGCATATCTAGATATTCTATCCTAGCTATGCTTGGGGTTGTTGCGAGCATATCCCTCTGGGGGTGGTTTTCTGGGTTTCTTAATTTGAATTGGGGGCTGGGTCATCCCCTTCCCTGTATAGTACCCATGTTCTCTATGGTCCATCCCATACGGCGGATAGTTTGGAGGATATGTTTGAAATGAGGGGAGGTTCCATGTGGACCCGTTGCAGTAGGGTGCTTGGCAAGGTATGAAAGTAGTCTGGGTGGACTATGTGGGTTGGTTAATTTGAGCGCCTGTGCAAAGTTAGTCCTTGCTGCTCTGGACCAATGTTGTTTTGGGAGGTCTGGAGCAAGGATTTCCTTTATCCAGGTACCTAGGATGTGATTGGCATGGCTCTCAAAATCTATTAGTCCCATGCCTCCACTTGAGCGTGGGCCAAATAGTGTTTCCATCCGTATAGGAGGGTGAGAGCCAGGCCACAGCCAGCCCTGGATAAGCGCGCGAATTGAGGTTATAAAGGTAGGTGAGAAGGCTATCGCATGGGCCTGGTACCACAGTATTGGGAGGATGAGCGAGTTAGCAACTGTAACTCGTCCTGTTAGTCCTGGGGGTTCTTCCCTTGAGGGAGGCGACGCGTTTGGATACCCGTTGTAACAAGTTACTTTCCATTGTCTCATTAGCATATCCCCCTGATTCTAGCCAGATTCCAAGGTGTCAGACAGGAGTGGTGGAGGGAGATGTTGCAAAGGGTAATATAATTGGGTTTTTTCTTCGAGTGTTGGTGTGAGGTTCTGATGTTGTGGCCCAATTGTTTGGGTAATTGCCCAAGAGGATAATTTCTGTCTTCCTTTTGTTGAGCGATGCATTGCTCACCTTGGAGTATTCCTCTAGAGTGTGTTCCAGCTGTCGGGCATCTTCATTGTTTGCTATACCTGCTATGCAGTCATCTGCAAAGGCCAGTATCTTGACTGTTGGTTGTCCTTGTGCGGTTATCCCCATGAGACGTGAGTCAGTTACTCGGAGGAGCGGGTCAAAGCTAAAATTGTATAGCAATGGGCTGAGGGGATCCTCTTGTTTGAGCCCTCTGTGTGGTTTGATATTGTTTGTTAGGAATCCAGGGCCGCATACAGTCATGGTTGCAGATTCTGTTAGGAGCATCGCCCATTTTATGAATCTTGGTGGGAGTTTGAAGGCATGTAGACATTCTTTTAGGTATGGCCAGCTAACACGGTCATACGCCTTTTCCTGATCCAAGAGGACCAGGGCACCAGTTGCTTTGGATTGGCAAATGTTTGCAACAGGGTGAATGTTGTTCCAGATTGAATGCCTTGGTATAAACCCAAACTGGTTAGGTGATAGGACGTCAGATGCAATTGCGCCTAATCTAGCTGCTAAAATTTTTGTTATAATTTTTGTGTCAGTGTTGGAGAGTGCAATTGGGCGCCAGTTGGCCAGGTCCAATTTGTCACCCTTTTTATACAAGGTTATAACATAGGATTCATGGCCTCCTGGTAATAGGCGTGTTTCCAACAAACTCTGGTTCATTGATGCCAATAGGAGGGGGGCGATTTGTTGAAAATATTTTTTGTAAAATTCGTAGGGTATCCCATCAGGCCCTGGGCATTTCCTACGTGGTGCACCGCGAATTGTTTCCCAAAGCTCCTCCCATGTGATAAGGGATAGTATATTGTAATTTGGTGGTGTACTTTGTATCTTGGCAGTTTGAATAAATTCTTTAATTTTTTGTGGATCTGTTGGCATATTGCAATATAATTCGGTGTAATAGCGGTGTACTTCCGCCTTGACCTCCTCAGGGTCAGTTGCCACAGTGCCGTTGGTCTTGCGGACCTGTGTGCATGTGGGCTGGTTTCCGCGGGAGTGGAATTGGTGGAAAAAGTATGTCAAACAGGTTTTGCCTTCCTTTATGAACTTACCTTTGTTCAATATTTTGATTCTGTGTTGGTGTTCAAAGATGAGATTGTTAAGTCAGGCTGAAATTTCTGCCCATTTGCGTCCCCAATTAGGGCTATAGCCAGATCTCGGAGTATTTATTTCCAGGTGGTCTAGTTCTGCCAAGGTACGCTTGATTGTGGCTGTGTCCGCGGTGTACTTGCGTGATGCAATATGTCAGGTTTTGTTGATTAAATTTTTTTGAAATTTTCCCATGTTGCAGTGAATAAAGTTAGTATATGTAATTGAGAAAGTCCGTCAGCATTTTGGTGTATATCTCCATTGCTATGTTGAATTTAAAAGTCAAAATTTTGAAGCTTTAACGCCCATATAGCTAAGCGTACATCAGAAGCTTTCATTTGTTGTAACCATTTTAAGGAAGCATGAACTGTGATGATAGTAGAATGTTTGCCATAGAGATAAGGGTGAAAATGCTTGATGGCGGATAGTACTGCGAGGCATTCCCTCTCAGTAATGCTATAATTGCATGCTGCTTTGATAAGGGTTTTATTAAAATAAGCGATGGTATTGGAATTTAGTGAAAAATTGCAATAATCAAGTGCTATGAAGCTACGAAACTATTAGTTTTGTGGCTCTAGTGAAGGTGGAAATAAGGCAATGGAGTTATTAGTTTCCTTACAATAATAAATCCCAGTCGGAATACTAAAATTCGTAATGAATTGACCAAAATAGAACTACGTGAGACAAGATAAGTGGTACTCCATTAGTTAAAAATGAGGGATATGTATAAGGTAGATTTGGTAGTTCTTCATGAGGATCTTCGTGCTTCAACTGAGGTAAGATCTTTTTTGATAGAGGACCAATATTTCTGATTATTATTAATTTACTTGTGATGGTCAGATCTGATAATGTTCTTATTAGATGGGATTGACTTTTTTGTGGAGGGTTTAGCTACTTCAGACTGCCTAGCCCCTTTGGATTGCTTAGCCTCATCCTTCAGAGGAGGCCAATAACTCTGAAGGGTTGATTGTCAGTCTATATGAGAATCAGATATCTCTGAAGGGGTTTTTAAGAGCTTATTAGACCAAGACACCAAATCATGATCTTGATAGATTTGGTCATCGCAGTTGAATCTCCAACACCTCTCTTCAATGGAACGGCAAATGGAGGGTTGATATTTGTAAGACAAATCAGTTAGTCAAGGATTAAATATATTTAACCCAATCATTGGGCAGGAAAATATTTGCACCTTGTGGGACCCCCTCCAACCCTATAAAGGGGGTCATCTCCGCTTAGCTGTGTGAAGTAAACTAGAAGTGGCCCAGGGAGGAACCTTGGACAGACTCCCCTGATTTCACCACATGGTCGGTGCAACCATACTAACTGAACTCATGCTATTTGCCTGAGAAGTGTTAATAAAAGTGTTACCCTGATTAAAGGAATTTCCACCGAGAATTGTCCAGGGTCTTTTGGCCAATATTATCATTATTTACCTCCAAAACGCTCTTATCACACTGTCAGACGTGTAAATGTTTAATATTACCACCTTCAAGAGTGGTAGGGGGTGAATAAAGGCATAATAACAAGCCATGAACCCGGTTGATGGTATATCCAGAAGCAAGGGATTTGATACAGTATTGATTCCCTCGCTTATATGTGACTACAAAGGTCCCTCCTAGATAACCCTAGGGCTTCTAACTCCTAAGGAGTAATCTAATTATGGTAATACTGTACCAAGTATGATACTTGAAAGGAAGGAAGAGAGGCACGGAGTTCATTCACAGTTTGGCCTTCTTTAGTTAGTGTCTTTGCTAAATTTAGTCATGTTCTATGATTCTATTTGGATTATGTGTAGGTCCATCTTTTTCATGGCTTGCTTAGGGTCAGTCCTATCAGAAAAAATATCATTGACTAATAATGCTGTCACCCCAGGATCTCTCACAAACAACACATAGAAAGGGGACATTTTGAGGATGAAATAGTAACTAATATGATAGGCCAAGAGCGCACTGGGTAGGTAGAGATCCCAGTGGAAAAGTCTGATGTGGCCATTTTACATAAGATTGAGATCAGGGTTCCATTGACTCTTTCTACGGCCCCATTTGTGAATGGGTTGTAGGGGCCGAGAATAGTTGTTGTGTTCCCATGGAGGTGACAAGGAGCTTTATCACTCAAGTGGTAAAGTCTTTCCCATTGTCACAAAGGAGGATCTGGGGGCAACCATGCCGCGTGAAGATATATTGATGTAAGAAAATAGCAGTGGCTTTAGCATTCTGATATGGGAGAGTAACAGCTTTAACCCATTTGATGACATGATCAAATCCAGTCAAGATATAACGATTGCGTCCTGTAGTCTGAGGGAGAGGAACTAACACATCCAAACTTATGGTGTGAAATGGTTGTTGTGCATCGTAGGTATGATTTGAAAAAGGCGTCTTGAAGCTGGACTGTTTTTTTCAGATCAGAAAGGCATCCAGGATTTCAGCTATAGTCTTCATGATGCCCTCCTAGTATTTCTGTTCTTTAACCCACTTGTAGGTTGTTCAGTCTCCGCTATGGTGCATGATAGTGTGAGACTCAATATCACCAAAAACTCGCTCTGATGGCTGAAGATAGGGAAATCAGTTTATTCACACTTTCTTTTAAAGTTTTTACTTTCCACCTTGCTGTTGTGGGAGTGCTGAGCTAGCATCTTATGTACTAGTTCATCTTCATCAGCCCACAAATTAGGAGTCATGAGGAGATCATGTAACCTCACCGCTTCTCTATTATCTAAGTGGAGAACAGGAAGCCGCAGCAACCCGTCTACAGCCATGTGGCTAGTTCCAGTCTGGTTCTCAATGGTCATGTCTGTTGAATGGTTGAATGGATATAAATCCTTGGTATTTATAGATCAAAAATATCCTAATTATATCTGAACTTGGAATTTGTGGCCTAGCGGTTCCACTTAGTAATATTTGACTATAATAACATGGGCATGGGGGCTTTGTTGGTTTAGTCAGATTTATAATAATAGTCGACTAAATGACCTGGGCACGTAGGCTTTGTTGTTCTATGTTGAAATTAGTTTTTAGTGTTGATCAAGTTTTTGATCGAATTGATTATTAATTAGTAGTATGAATCGCCTTAGTATGTGCTGCTGATTGCTTGAGATGAGTATTGGTTCAGCTATTTACAGATGTGTTAGAAATGTTGTCTTGAATATATTTACAAGTTTGAGACCAACTCTGAGATGAATGAGATGTTCTGAGTTGAATGGTTTGTAGACCCTAAAATGAACTCGTTAGTTTCTCTGGCCAAGTGCCATTGAAATTGAGGTGTCATGGGTAAGATGTGTTGAACATCAAACCCTATAAATCATCCCAAGTTATTACTAATAAAAACAACAAATATTCCTAAAGTTCTATAATTTAATTTATAAGCTTTCATATTAATACTAAACGTTGTGTTACGTTGAGGATTTACTTAGGATCAGGAAGATCAGGGCAGCGTGCCATCGTCTAAGTAACGACAGGATAATACAACTTCCAGTAGAATCACCAAGGAGTTATATCTTAATTATAGTCACCGTCTGGTCTGTTGTCTTCATACAATAGATGTTCAAAACTCCGTCTTACCTTATAAGAAGAACTAGTCACTCTCAATATACCAAAAATTCAACAATGTCATAGTGCTGGAGCTTCAGAGCCCAGTAAGCCAGCCGTCCAGTGTGGTCCTTCATGTTTTGTAAACGCTTTTAAGGAGGTGTGGTCAGTAACAACTTAGAATGACATCCCATATATAAAAAGGTGTGGTAGTATTTGACAGCGAGCAATATGGCCAGGCATTCCTTCTCAGTGGTGCTGTAGTTGCGTTCAGCTTCTGAGAGCATTTTGCTTAAGTAGGTCACATGGTGATCGACCCCATTCTCATCCAAATGAGCTAAGGTAGCTCCAACAGCGTAATCAGAGGCATCCATAATCAACATAAATGGCTTGTCATAGTCAGAGGGACGGAGGATTAGCCGTTGTTGCAATAACTCCTTCAGGGTCTCAAACGCGGCTTTTTTATTCAGCACACCAATGGGATGGAGTGTTCTTAGCTAAGAGTCGGACAAGGGGTTCACTGAGCTGGGTGGCCATGGGGATGAACTGATGGTACTACCCCATTATGCCCAAAAAGTACTTGAATGTCACAAAGAGTTTTAGGCGCTGACATCTTGGATATAGCTCAACCTTATCTTGTAGTAGTTGGATTCCGTCTTGGGCAATGGCGTGCCCAAGGAAATTAACTTTTTTCTGGAAGAAAGTACATTTTACGGCTTCAATTTAATGTTAGAATCCCGCAACCGTTGAAACACATCTTTTAAGTGTGTGAGGTGCTCGTTGAAGGTCTTAGATAAAACTGTGATGCCAGCAAGATAGACAATCATACAGCTCAGCTTGAGATCCTGGAGAATATGATTTATTGCCTTCCATAAAGTGACAGGAGCATTACACAACCCCTGGGTAACTGAGTGTGTTGAAAGAGGACCTCACTACAGATAAGGGCGCATTTCTCCTGATCTTGAGGAGAAATATACATCTGCGATACCCACTATCCAAGTCCATATCAGAAAAGAACATATACCAGAAAGTTGAACCTGAGAATCGTCAATATGGGGGATAGGATAACTTTTTTTCTTTGTGGGGTTGTTCAGTTTATGGTAGTCCATAACTACCAGATAGCCTCCATTTTTCTCTTTATAAGTAGAAGAGGGGACGACCAAGGGCTGTGTGAGGGCACCAGCAACCCAGCGTCCAATAATTGCTTGAGCTTTGTCTGCATCTGTAATTCCTCAACTTTGGATTTGTGGTAAGGTTTGGAGCGGATGGGTCGAGCCTCCCCAACATCAATAGTATGAGTCCAACCCTTCATGTGCCCATAGTCAGTGTCAGATTTAGAGAAAATGTCGCTATAGGCCTCATGTAGGGTGTGGAATTTGTTGAGCTCCGCTGGGGTTAGTTCCTCACAGATATGAATAATAGCAACGTACATATTGATTAGTTGGCGGGAAATCCCATATCAGACATTGACCCAATACTGTGGACTTGCTTGATATCCTCAATGGGTATCAGCAAGCCATTTCTGATCGATTGGTGTTTTTTTACAACCAGATCCTTTGGGGTGAGATTTCCCTGCAGGTGATTAATAGGTCGTTGATAGGCTGGGTCCAATACGCCTGGTAATACTCTGGGCTCTAAGGGACTATCATTCTTAACTCTAGCTAGGTGCAATAAACAGTTGTGGGAGATTACAGAGTAATCTTGGTGTCAACTACCCATTGTTAAACCGTTTTTATTACTACCTCTATGGATGCATAAATAGGAAATCCCTTGAGAGCATCCACTGTTGGAGGCAACATCTTGGTGTTACGTCCTGTTGTTATGTAGTGTTGGTAAAAGGAGGAGTTGTACTCAACGGTGCAAGTGTATTATTTTTTTATTGAGCTCTTCATTGGTTAGAATCAGAGGAACCTCATAGAAACAGGGAGAGATAGCCCTGCTTTAAGTTAATAACACCTTTGTATTCAAGCATAAACTGGTTTCCAATAAGTAGATTGTATGTATTATTGGCCAAGGCCACCACTGAGGCTGACAATATGAGTTTTCCAAAATTTAAATGTGCAGAGAAGAGTACGCCCCATTGGCGCGGGAGTTATTTGGGCCTGCAGTTCCAAATCCTTGGTCATAGTCAAGGTCAGGGGCCAGCTTAATTTTTTAATGAGTTTAGTTGACAAAACGTTCACTGGGACACAGTTTCATGATAGCCTTAATACGCACTCCAATAATGACAACCTACACTTTGGTTATGGTTACACCCTAGTTGAGGAAGAGAGCTAGGACCTTTTTTAAGCGGAGAGTAAAGTCAAGTTTTTGGCAGTTTCAGGGTATCTCCCTTGTATTGACTGCAGGGTATGAACACATTGGGTAGTTCGTATCAGTGTGGCAATGAGTTGGTTAGCGTCACTAGCATTGTCAATAACCTCAAAACCCCTCAACCCTTGACAGAGATAAGTTTGACGGGGGATTCTAGACATATCCACTCTCTCCAGGTTTAACCTATCAGGTACCCCCACTACACCTGGGGCTCCTAAGACATAATGACCAACATCTTCACAACCCCTCTTCAGATTTTTCATCAGAGGTGTTATCAATGCATGTCATGGAGTCCATTGGTTGTGAGGTAAGTTCAGAGCTTTCTTTATTAAAGGAGAGGTCCTGGGGCGCTCATTTACCCAGTTAACTTTTTGATGTAACGCTGTAATTGTTACAGCTCCACATTTAACCTTTGATGTAGAGGATTTGAACTGCCCCGTAGCTACCAGTTTTGGACTAGAGTTTGCCAGAGGAGCAGGTGATGGAGATAAAGGTAGCGGCTTGGAAGGATGGTACAATGGAACCACTTGGGAAGGCCACTCTGAAGAAAACGATAGACAAAGCATAGGGACGACTGCCTTCACCAACTGGCTTTTTGAGCTGAAGATGAAGGGGAGCACTGTCCCGTCATGGCCATTATCCTCTGGCTATCTTCACGGG